>JAQHUG010000345.1:615963-628613 GCA_028555095.1 Dicrostonyx torquatus | reverse complement strand
ATAGATGCAGACAGAATACTGAGAATATTGTACACATAATAAAAATAATGAATCTTTAAAAAGAAAAAAAAAAGAGCCAGGCAATGGTGGTGCACGCCTTTACTCCCAGCACTCAGGAGGCAGAGGCAGGCGTTCGAGGTAGCCTGGTCTACAGAGTGAGTTCCAGGACAGGCTTCAAATCTACACAGAGAGACCCTGTCTAGAAAAACCTAAATAAATAAATAAAAATTTGAAAAGAGAGAGTTTTGGTAATGGAAGTTAGAAAAGAAAGTGAGAGGCTGGAAAGATGGCTCAGTGGTTAAGAGCCACAGGGCAGCTCACAACTGTCTGTAACTCCAGTTCCAGCGGACCATACCCGTGGCAAAAAGAAAATAAATAAATAAAAGGAAGTGAATTGGGTACAACCTTTTAGATTCCTTAAAATAGAGTATTTTTTCTGAATTTGTCATTTGCTAATGGACTAGACATTGCTGACGTATTAATTACCCACATATTGTATTGTTGATATACTGATTGTACATAGTTTCTCTTGTATTAGTTATAACCGGTTTTTATTTTAGACAAAAAAAGGAAAATGTGATAGTCTGTGCTCTAACAAAGCTTGACTTCAAGAGGCAGAGACAGGCAGGATCTCTGTGAATTTGAGGACAGACTGGTATACACAGAAAAATCTTATCTTGAAAAACAAAACAAAATTTCCAATGTTATTAATTTCATATGAAATGAAGTCGACTTAAAATAATCAGTATAAATACTATTAAAACCTGTTTCAAATGATAAATTTTGTTTTTAAGATTATATGAAATGGTAGCTAGGTATGAATCCTAGCACTTGGAGACGGAGGCAAGTGGATTCTGTGTAGGTCAGAGTTCACAGAGATGCTTATGCCTCTGCCTCCCAGTGTTGGGATTAAAGGCGTGTGCCACCAAGGCCCAGCCAGAGAAATTGTCTTACACACACATACAAGAAATTGAAAATAGAGCAACAGTTCATACTCATTGTTTTTAAGGTAACAATACTGCAAAAGTAAGACTTAACATGATCAAAATCATCAGGTAAGTTTAAAAAGTGGGGTTTGTTTGTTTACGAAACATAACAAATTTAAAAGGAGAAAATAAGCCAAGTTACCTCACAGGGCTCTTGTCTTTTCTGAATGGACTTTTGCTTCGGGAACGTCTTCTGCTGCAAGGTTAAAAAGTTTCACAAGTTACCCAAAAAAGTACTATCTCATTAGTTCCTTAAAAAACAATTTAAGCAATTCAGAAGTATGTTTAAAAACCTTAATTTGATGCTATGAGGCAACCCAATCTTTCCTCGGATGGCACTGTTAAATTTTGGTCCGGAGCTAAAAAGAAAACACAAAATTACACTAGTTACAGGTTTAGGGTCTTGCTATGATCAAGTTCATGGGCTTGTCAGCAAGTCTAACAATGATTAGGCAGCTTCTTTTCTACCTCAATTATAAAGAGGAAACAATTAGAAAAATTTGTAATTTTATCCCAGACCTGTAGCCCTTATTATTTATCTATCCTGGACCAGTTAGAGGTGCCAAGAGCGTAAATTACAGCCTCAAAAATTTTTCATTCTAAAAAATTCATAACATCTACTTTGTTGGTTTTTCAACTGTATAACCATGAATACGAATACAAGATTGAGTCTTTAAAATATAGAAATATATTAAAAAATGCCTCTGAACACTCACTGCTGCATCAGTTTACTATGCAGTTCTTTATGAAAAAAATACACACTATGTAGAGAATGACTTCGAACTGCTCATGATCAGGTTAGTGTGGAATTACTGAGAGCCACTGTAGCCATATAAAGGATTTTGTTTTGTTTTGTTTTTTGAGACAGGGTTTCTGTGTGTTAACAATCCTGGCTTGCCTGGACCTCGCTCTGTAGACCTGGCTGGCCTCAAACTCACTGAGGTCTGCCTGTCTCTCTGACCCAACGGGGAATAAAGGCTTGCGTGCCGCCACCACCCATCTTAAGTGATCATTCTTAGAGATTATCAGCATATTTAATGTTCTACATTCTTCTCATTGTAGAAAATACTTATGATATAGATATTCTTATTTTATTTAATTTTTGCTTTCCTGGAAATAATTCTATACACCAGGCTGGCCTCAAACTTATAATAGAAATTTAAAGCTAATTCACTCATTAGAAAACTTTGAGAATTTTGTAATTCAAAGACAACTTTCAGTACCAAAACATATCTGTCCCCTTTAACCTGATACTACTATTGTAAAACATAGTCATAAGAGGATTTTCACAGTAATCCATTCAAATCACAGGTATTTTTTTCTATCTTTATAAAGGTAAAGATTACTCAAGGGTTCATAAGGTAGGTAGATATTCCTTAGTGTGCAATTTTAGTCCTCAAAGGACCATCACAGGTTAGGTAAAATAAAGAAATGAAAGGGCCTGTCATCAATACTTGGATAGTTTTAATGAAAACTTTGTCAACCTATAACTATGCAGTTTCATGTAAAATTGATTTGGCCCTTCTAAACTTAAAAAAATAACTTTAAAAATAGGATACACACTTGGCGTAGAATTCACATCAATATGGAATGGGACTTGGCTGTGTGCCTCCTCCTCTGCTTTACTAAGCCCTAATTATCAAGTAAGACGATTACTGGAATGATTAAAGATCACTTAAGTATATAATTTTAATAATTTATTTTTATTTCATGTACATTGGTGTTCTGTCTGCTAGTATGTCCTTGTGAGTGTGTCTGATCTTGGGAGAGTTACGGAGTTGTGAGCTGCCACACAGTGCTGGGAATTGAACCCTAGTTTCCTGGAAGAATAGTCAGTGCTTTCAACCACTAAACATCTCTCCAGCCCCATAAAAAGTATAATTTAAAAAGCTATTTTCTCTCTACTACAACTAATACAAAAAAGTATTTTGGATTTGTGGGTATCACTATGCACCCTTGGTGGGCCTAAAAATGCACTAAGTAAACCAGGTTGGCCTTGAATTCACAAAATCTGCTTCTGCCCATCCTGACTAGGTTTCTCCCTTAGTTATTAATAAATTAGTCGAATTATAGATTCAACAGGAACCCAACATAAGAAAAGTTTAAATAGTCAGACCAGGGTGTCAGGCACAGACATGCACAGACACAGACAACCTACCCACTCATACTCTACAACAGTATTCTAATTTTTAAGGATAGCTGGGCCCACTTAGTTCATTCTAATAGGATAAATAACAATCTTACTTAAAGGATGTGGAGTAAATCATGAGAAAATACAGTAATATTTCTGATATATAGAATCTAGAATTAAAATAACGCTGTGGCTCCATTATCATCATGTAAAGTCTATAAAATAATTAACTAGGAAGAGCCTAGAAACATGGAAAGCATCCACAGAAACATATACTATATTCAAAAATGAAAGAGTCAGAACCTAAACTACTCAAATATCTTAAAAGTTAATACCAGTATCTCACAAAATCCAGTATTCTGAATGTTGTTGACAATCATAATTATTAGTTTATTCATTAATAAAATCTTAGGGATTGATTCAGTCGATTGTCTTTGAGTTCAATACATAACTACTTAAACTTTTAAAATTAAATGCATGGGTTAAAGGCAATACTGCTTTCATGGAGGTCCTGAATTCAGTTCCCAGCCATTAGGAAGCTCACAAATACCTCTAACTCCAACTCCATCGGTGGGGTGGTTCAATGCTTGTGGCCTACACTGACACTTAAACTCACTTGCATTTGACACCTCATACAAGCATAAATACTGTAAAAGTGGTTTACAAAGGTGTGCTTAGAGAAGAATTTAGGACTTAGGTAACCATAAAGGAAGGACTGTAATTGTTTCAATACTTGCTTAGAAATGCAATTTTAATCCCCCCCAAATATATGTAAATTTCTTTTTTATGTGCACTGGAGCTTTGCCTGCCAGTTACCTTGTTATCTTTGGTCTTTTATGTTATTTTGTCTTCCCCCCACCCTGCGGACGGAACCCAAGATCTTCTGCTTAGTGCTCTACCACTAAGCTAAACCCCCCACCCCTGGTGCTTTGCCTGCATGTATGTCCATGTGAGGGTGTCACAAGTCCTAGAACTGGTGTTGTAAGCCACCATGTGACTGTATGCTGGGAATTGAAACTGGGTCCTCTGGAAGAACAATCAGTGCTCTTAAGTAGTGAGTCATCTCTTTTTGCCCCAGGTGAATTTAAGTCATAATGAAATTATCTGAAATTTCCTTAAACAAGACATGCAAATTTTTGTAACTCAATCTATAAAGCATAAATACAAATAATTAAGAGTAATGAGCCTAAAAATTGAGAATACAAATTGATGAAGATTTCAGCTTCTCACAGTCACACAGAATTTTCTTCATGAACCATATTTAGATACATATTTTGTATTCTAATAGCTCACACACTTTAGGTTTTCTTCTATCAAGCACTCAAAGGCTTTCTTTTAATTTGGACTGGCAAGCAAATTACTGCTAGCTTGTCAGAAAGAGCTGGTAAGTTTCAAAGTTTTATAAATCAATCCCCATATTGTATTTTCTTTTTACTAAGCTTCAATGTCAATATCCTTCATTTTAAATGTTATTGAAAAACAGAATCTTACAATCCATATTCCTCCAGTTAACTTGCTCTCTAACCAGAGGTAACAAAACTCCTAATTACAGTTACATACTAGGGACTTCTGTAGCGGCCTCGGAATCTTCTATCTCGACTTCGTGAACGGCTTCGTCTCCTTTCTTTGCTTCTACTTCGCTTCCGTTCCCGGCTTTTGCTCTTTTTCCTTTCTCTATCTCTACTTCGCTTCCGTTCCTTACTTTTGCTTCTCTTTCGCTCATGACTACGACTTCGGCTCTTGCTTTTTTTTCTCCTGAAGGGGGGAAAGTACCATTATCATGCTGATTTAAATACTAACTAATATATAGTTCCTTTTATGGTCAAAATGTTTATCCTTTTGTAAATGTATTTTTACCACATTGTACAATGGCACAAAAATCATACTTTAGGAAAAACAATTCCTAGGTATGGGACATAAGACCCCAACCTTTGCTTCATGTTAACTGAAGACAGCCAAAGAATTGAGAAACAGGTTTAAGAGGAAGAATTTGCAATCATCTCCTGAGGCAGCTACAGCTTGAAACAAGAGACAGGACTTGCTGGTAAGAAGAAAACCAAGCCTGAACTTCAAAAACATTTATCTGCCATTCCAACAACAGACCACCAAGCATTACTGTAATTTATAAGTTACAGTATGTTCACATTTAACAAATAGTAATTGTCACATAAAATTTTCCATACATCAATTTAGTTCAAGTCAACTGACACAACGTACATGTAAGCATATTTTGAACTTTAAAAACATATACATAGCATTGTGGTTTTCATGGACAAAACTACAGGATACTAAGAATGCAATAAAATTCACTTTTAGAACCCCAGATTGTGACCATAGAAACTTTCCACTGAAAGCTATAATGAAAATGGAAAATGCCCTTTTAAGCTAGTTTATATAAGCCTGTGGGACGAAATTAGAACAACTTGACCTTCCTTGGAAAGTAAAAAAGTCCATTAGTTATCTTTCCACTCATTTCTGTGTTCCTCATTGTACTTCACCCACTTGTTTAATAATTAAACTTTGAAATCTGTATCTCTATCATCACCCAAATTAGAGGTGCCTTCAGATATTTCAATGTAAATGAAAGACATTTGAAATAAATTTATTTCACCAAAATATCCATTTTTAAGTGGTTTGAAGTCTGAACATTTTGACAACTCTATAGCATTAGAAAAATTATCTAATTTGTATCAAAGCAAAGTTAGCAAAACAACTGAGGTATGCCTCAAAGAACCTGTAAGCAGGTCATCTTAGAGTGCATTGAAAATAGAAAATGAAGACACCCACCTTCTGGAATCTTGAAACCCACACTCCAATCACAAGGAGATGTAGAGCTTTCCAAGGAGGCAGAAACTTTGTCTAAAATTTCAAGATAATCCACCTGACTGTCAGAAATATGCTAGGTAGCACATGACAGAAAATTAGGCTACACTCATTATTTATATAGAAGTCAAACCAACTCCAATGCTCAGAAGGGCAACAATTAACATTCCAACTTTGCTGTTTCAACTCTGACACTATTTCTTAAGAGAATTCTGGAATGGCTAAAACCTAAGTCCTACCTATAAATTAGGGGACAAGGTAAAAATTCAATTCCCCTGGAAAAAAAAAAGGACAGTAAGTTTTTGCTCTGCTCAAAGACAGCCCACAGCAGAGTCAATCTGCCTATTTACCTCTTATATGCCCCCAAACTTATTCTGCCAAAGGAGCTTAAAATAAATATAAATACATAAATCAGAGAGCTAATTTTAACTCAATGTCTTCTTAATCCCCAACCACATCTGAAGGCAACCCCAGATAGGTAAATAGACAACATACTAAGATAGCAGAAAATACCATCTTCCATAGAAAAGCCCAGAAAAAAGACCAGTGTTGCAAGAAACCAAGATACTTCTATAGAACATTTATCAACTAAAGAAATAGTTATAAAAATCCATCCTAATAGTCAAATCCTGTTACAACTTAAATGAGACTTTCCCAAGTCTTTAGTGGCAGTGGAAATTGTACTGAACATCATTGAAGTAAATGGTCCACTGGGCCTTTGGACTTTTTGGTTATATGGCCTCTGCTGTAAAGGTGTTTTGCTATAACTGGATTTGACCTCTTCCATGTAAGAAGATCTAAATTTTAAATGCAAAGTATTCTGGAAAATAAGAAAAAAAATAGAAAAGTCATTTATTCCAAAATTTGATAATCCACACCACAGTAGCCAATATATTTTAACTGTGCCATTTTACTGTTATCCTTTTCTAAATGACTCTTTAAAGACTTTAACAAAATGAAGTTTGATTTGAGACTGCAAAACTGGTTACAACAAAAAATATTTCTATGAGGAGCAACCTCAAGTATCTAAAGAGTTTACTGGAGGCCTTGACAAACTCAGTGTTATAATTCTTCAGAAAATTGGCAAACCAGTTATTTCCAACTTTTGTCCATTTACTACTGGGATATGATAAAATGAGTGTTACAAATCAGCTACTATTGCTTAAATAGAAGAGTTTACATACTGAGCTAACTTTGTCAGAATGTGCAGTTTCTTATTATACCTTATCAGCAACAGTTATCTCCAATTCAATAAAGTTTTAGTATAAAACATACAAAAATGACAAATTACCTTAAAATGAGTAAATATTTGTTTTGCATTTCACCCAGCGTTAAAGTTTCTTCTATATTACGTTCAATTAGTTTAAATGGCACATTCTTCAAATCACCATATAAAAACTTTGTGACTAAATTAGGCAACTGCCTAATTTAAATCAACTGTAACTAAAGAAACCTTGAAAAATCTGAAGAAATTACTAATTGAAGTGTTTAGGAAAGTCTTTAAAACATTGTTAAATTGTCCAACTGACTCTACATACAACAGATTAAAAAAAAAACTATCTCTTATAGAGTGCATAATGCTTAAATTCCTCATAAAAGCTTGGTGATCTTAATGAGTTTAGTCACAGGACTAGAAGAGTACAATCTGAAGACATTAGTGGGAAGAAGTGACATTAAAGAACAGTGAAAAGATTTACATTCAAGCTTATCCTCATCCTTTGCACATTTAAGATAAAAACCTTTACTAAGTCCCTAAGTCTGACTTCTAAAATGAGTGATTTTTGAAAATCGGTAGAGTCCTGTTCCAGTATTTTCCTTTTAATATAAAATTGCAAAACCAAGGCTTTAGGAAATTGTTTCTTTCGCAAAGGTTAAAAATGCATTGAGTAAGCACTGTCAACCTGCTCTCTGTATTCACTTTTGACTAGGAGGGAAACATTACTGAGTCTACCTAATCTTAAACAAGAAAAAAAGATTTCCACAAAGTAGACCTCTTTCCCCTTAGCATTAATTTATTTTTGTATTTTCTACAGGGTCTCACTATGAAATCCAGGCTGGCATTGAATCTAGGATCAGCCTGCCTCACCTGAAGGAGAGACTTGTAAGCCAGCATCATCACACCCATTACTACCATACTAAGATTATAAAACGTTGGCTTAGCAAAACCTAAGTGATCCACATTGAACCATTTTCTCATCTATTTTATGAAATTATATCAACCTACCTAACAAAGTTATAAGGATGACTGAGGTAGTTATTATGAAGCACTTTGAGCTCACAGAATAGCCAGAGTCAAATAAGTGGCTATTTTACCATCATTTTCATTATGTATTATGGGGTCATGATATAACAAAATATTTTAGTATAGCATCATAAACATGGGCTAAAACAACTTAATGCATGTAACATGACCATATTATATTAAGAATCACTAATCTTGGAGCTAGATGGTAATTTCACAATAGCTGACAGGCTCCAACCTTATAAATTGGATCCTGTTGAAACTGTTAATATACCCCTTTTATGTCCTATAGTCTGTGATGCCTGTAGTATGAAGTTCTTATTTCAGGTTACTCATCTAACCCAAATAAACTACATATTCTTAAAGATCTCCTTAGATACACTAGAGATAAAAAGGCCCAAAACAATGAAGAAAAAAATCTTACGAAGAATTATTAAGAATGTCTTTTATTACTACCAAAAGGGCCTTTAAGCAGCAAGGAGCAGAAATAATTCATAGCCAATTCCTTTAGTGAATGAAAGTAAACAATATTTATTTTCTATGGTCTTGATATTATCTTTGTTCTAATGTAACTTTTATTCAATGAATATCACACATCTCCAAAAATTAAGCCAAAGTTACCAAATTTAAAACATTATAGAACTCAAGAGAATCATGGGATCCTTGGAGGGCACAGTGTCCAGAAGGCCTCTGAAACCATATCCTGAAGTCTACATCGTAAAGTCCATAGTTTTATGTCCTGAAGGACTTTCTCATCCCAAAAGGTATGACCAGTTTTCTAAGAAGCGAAGAAAACCATAGTTTGATGCTTTAGGCAAAAGAACACAAGATTTCCACCACATGAAGTTTAGAAACCCACCCTCCCAGGTTCCTTGTTCAAACTTACTTTTTGCTACGTTCTTCGTGGCCGTTAGCACTGCTCAACTTGTTCTCATCCTAAGCAAGGTTGATAGAAGAACATCATGAGGACGAAGTGGTAACATTTCAAGTTGTCAAAGGGTAAAGGGAATAGGAATAAGAAAATACAAGACAATTTTAAAACTAATTACTTATTTAGTTTAACATGGAAGGCTATAAAAAAAATTTAGATGGTATACGTTTAACCACTTTTTTGCTAATAATTAAGTCATCAAGAAACAAAATTTAAAAACTTTCCACATTAACATGTTATATTTTACTTTCTTACATTGTTTAGATATTAAATAAGTTATCCAAAGTTACAATGTTGAAGTGGTTAAATATGATTTCTATGAAACATGAAGTCATTGAGTTTTATTCCATGTGCTATTGTCCCTTTTGTCGGTACCATGGCTCTATTTCTGCCTAAGCCCCAAGTGGCCATGCTAGCAGCCAGCCACTATCGATTTCCTGTGACCGATGCCATTCCTGAGATCTTCGCCCATTTCCGTTGGAGGGTTGGGACTGTAAGAGCTTGATGCCACCTCTGTCACACATCTCGCCCTGAAGCAAACAGGGATTCACACTGCTTTAGTAATGTTGACTCCCAAGAACCCAAGAAAAGTTAATTAATAATTCACCAGTCCAGCCTAAACATTTCCTACTTCCATACCTGTTTACATGGAATTACATCCATGTTAAACTAAGACAAGAAACATTAAAATCAGAAAATACATCTTCAAGAGTCTAGCATTACAAAATTACACTATTTAAAACTAGCAGAATTCATCCAAAAGGAACCACATGGCCGTGCTACACTCCAAAACAAATGCATTATTTTTAAATGGTTTATGCGCAGTTTATTTCAAAGTTTGAACATATCAGCTATAGTATATCTGCTGAGATACAAAGCTTAAGGTTTGTGATACCAGTGACAATGCATGCATACTATTTTCACAACCAACTGGTGAAAGAATGAAGGGTGTTTACTTTTACTGTGATACTGAAACGGGTCATATTGCACTACTAGCCAAAGTAATTCCTTGGTAGTTTTTAGTGTGAAATACTATGGTAGGGCCTAATTAAAAACAAAATACTATGGAGAGCAGTAAAACAGTCATCAAGTGACTCTAATATGTGACACTGCCTCTTGCCTTTTGTTGTTTTGGTTTTTTTTTGTGCTAATTTCTACTCAGGGATCCAAGAATTTTAATAAGTATTAACTGAAAAGCAGATCAACACCTGCCTGTTTTAAGTTTTACTATCACCAGCCTATTATTATAAAATAAATTTTTAATCTCACCCATTTCTTCTTTAAAGACTCGTAAGATGATTTGTCATGGACTGGTTATAATTTATTCTTGGACCCCTGCTTTTCCCAAACCACTATATTCACCTTTTTTGCTATACCAAACTGGAGCTGGTAATTCTTAGTTGAGTCATTTTACCTAGGGGACCACGGTACAGCGATAAGTCACTCAATTACTACCTTATGATTGACAGTTCACACTGGAATCAAAGGTGAATTCATGGGAGTAGAGGTGAGATATCGTTAGGCAAGTCTACAAAGAGAGATAGATGGGCATTTATTCATCACGCTGAAGTGAAACTACTGCACAATATTATTACATCAATAGCATATATTTACTTTTGTAAGTTACATGTAATGCATCTCTGATAAGATAATCAAGAGGGCTCCGGGAAGGTTAGTTTACATTTCAGCAGTAGTTTCGTGAATAATGCTAAATTAAGAAATATATTAAAGCTCACTGGCATGTTTTTCTCACCTTCTTGTAAGGGGCTTCAAGCATTGCTTCTATATCAATATCGTCTGCCATTTTCTCTACACGCCTAGGGAAGAACAAGACAGTCCTGTAAGTAAACAACTTCCAGTTCTTCTTTAAAACAATTTCCTCGGCCCACAAATTGCAAATTTTAAGGAAAGTCCTTAAAAAGCCCTACAATGACTAAAATTGTGCGATGCGCATTAATACAATTTTGATTCAGCTAAGCAAGCGTGAAACGCTTCTTTCATCAAACACACGATGTCTGATCTCAAAAAGCCGCCTATGAACTCCCGAAACCGACCCGGAGAGTATGAGCCTGTGAGCTTCCTTCCGCACAAAACCCGCGCTGCCATTTTAGCGGCAGAGGGAAACTCCCTCTGTTGGGAGGGGTTGTGCACCAAGGTAGCATTCGACAGGCGCCATGTTGGGAGGTCGCGACCAGCCCCGGCCTCCAAAGGACAGATCTTTATCTGCCCGCGGTCCCCAAGGAAGGCCTTGCCACCACCAAAATTGCCACGGCGCCCAAGCCAGAAATGAAAGGCACAGACACGGATCTGAGACCGACCTTGTCGAGAAACCCCCCCACCTCCTCGCGCGGCTCAAAGCCACCACAAGCTGCTCTCAGTACCTCGGCCCACCCGACCCCGGGAAGCGCACCACTGCAGTCCGTAACGCCGCGTACCTGTGCGGGCTTCCGCGCGCCTGTGCTCGGCTCGGGAAGTCTGCCGCTGCCGCCGCCGCTGGTGCTACTGTTAAGACCCTAGGCCCAGGCCGCGGTACCGCCCAACCCGAATATCGGGCCCCGAGGGCGTCTAGGCCCAAGCGAATCTAAAAGAAACAATGGGATTAAAGGAGCCCGCGCGGGAGAGCAGGGCAGCGGCTTTGGCAGCTCAGGATCCACCCCTGCGACAGCGTCGGCTCGCTCCCTGAAATGGCGGCCGCTGCTCCTCCGTACTCATTCACCAACACACATACACACACACAAACACCCGGGGTCTCCCGGAGCCTCAGCACGGGCTCTCGCGAGAAACTGTCCAGCGTTCCAGCCAAGAAAAAACGAAATATCGCGAGATCTCAGGACGGCTTCGGCGACTGTAGCCCAATCTCGTGCAATGATTGCGCCACAAACGAGCCCATCCCCCTTTCCCCTCCTCCCCCACCAGAGGTGCGTCGAAATCTCGCGATGCTACGCCGTCTCTAGGTCAAAGACAGTTGGTGCACTGTCTGTCAGTCTTTAGAAGAATGCTTTGCTGAGTGGAGCCTTGCGGTCTACCCCGGCTGGTTTCGTCTCCTCGTGGGGTGTGAACGGCCCCTCCCCTGACCCCTCACAGTCGTCGTCCTCCCCCCGACACCCGCCTCCCACCCAGATGGCTGTCAAGGTCGCCATAAGGCAACCTATTATATAGTACATAAGGCTGTAGGGTAAGATGTTCGTTTCCAAGTTCACTGACGGTGAAAATGCAAGCAGACAAGAATAAGCAGGAGAAGTGGGAGAAGAATAAAAAGTACGATTGCCTCGTCATTTGGTGTCACTGGTTAGATGTGTCCTCTGGTTAGATGGTGAAACTTCGGAACACCCTTAGAAACCGAAGGTGGGCGAGGTTGTGGAAGAAACTATTTCCCTCACCACTACGTAGCTCTCTCCTCCCTGCATGTAGTAGAGCCATGTGTGACTATTGGTTGTTACTTTAAAAGTATCCCCCTTTTCCCTAGGATTTTGGCTGTCCACGTGTTAATTTATCGTTTTGGTTATTTATTGGGCTTTTATTTTGTTTCTTTTCTGA
>JAQHUG010000345.1:583837-595265 GCA_028555095.1 Dicrostonyx torquatus | reverse complement strand
GAGACAGGGTTTCTCTGTAGCTTTGGAGCCTGTCCTGGAACTAGCTCTTGTAGACCAGGCTGGTCTCGAACTCACAAAGATCCACCTGCCTCTGCCTCCCGAGTGCTGGGATTAAAGGCGTGCGCCACCACCGCCCGGCACATGCCTTTAATTCCAGCAGTTGAGAGGCAGGCAGATCTAGATCTCTGTGAGTTCGAGACTAGCTTGGTCTACAGAGTGAGTTCCAGGAGAGGTTCCAAAGCTACAGAGAAACTCTGTCTCAAAAAACAACCCCCCCCCAACTAAAAACCTTTTTTTTCCTAAGGCTGGAGAGATGGCTCAGTGGTGAAGAGCATTTGCTACTGTTGCAGAAGACTTGAGGTCAATTTTCAGAACCCATGTCCGAAGACTTGAAACTTCTGTAACCCTAGGTCCATATGTGTGTGATGACTTTGTGGGCAGTGTATACAGGTGGTACACATGTACATACAGGCAAAATACTCATACATGTAAAAAAAAAATCTTATATAAAAAACCCCACAGTCCTCTTGGGAACTGGAGAGGTGGTTTAGTGGTTAAGAGCCCTTGTTTGGGTTCAACTAACATCCACACAGCAGTTAACAACTCCCTGAAATTCTAGTTCTAGAGTATCCAACATCCCTTTTAACTTCCACAGGCACCAGGCATGTATGTGATACACAAACATACATATAAGAAAGATACTTATATAAAAGAAAGTCTTTTAAAACATACACATTACATATACATAAACACACACACAGCTGGGTAAATGACTGAGCAGTTAAGAGCACTGACCATTCCTCCAGAGGACCTGAATTTGATTCCCAGCACCCACATGGGGGCTCACAGCCATCTGTAACCCCAATTCCAGGGGACCCAACTTTTCTGGCTTCTGTGGGTACCAGACATGCGTGTGGTGCACAGGTAAAACACCCATATGTCTAAAACAGTAACAACCCACAAGAGAGACCTAAACTCTCCGTGCCCTCCCTGTCTTCATCTCTCCTGTCTCTCTCCTGTCAAATTTAATAGACTGATGGAGCTCTTTTAGTGTGAACTAGGAAAGGGCCCTTCTTGAAACCACTTGTGAATAGCTTCAGATGGATTTATTTGTGGCACAGACGCCTCAGACTTACTACGCAGTGGAGGATGAGCTCAAATCTCTGTCTCCACCTCTCAGACTTCATTGAGTCTGGCTTTTATTTTATCTTTTTAAGGTTCTGGGAATGATACTCATAGCCCTGCTTGTCAAAGTGTACATCCTATGCCATGTCTCCCAGTCCTGTGCTAGGCATTTTAATGGGACCATAGAGACTTTTCTGGTCTGATCCTCACAACGCCCAGGATAGAGGCCATTAGTGCCATAGAAAACAGAAAGGAAGGCCTGAGGAGGTAGCTCATAAACACAATTGGAGTAGTAATTATGGATCTGGACAACACTTGGGAGGCAAAGGTAAGCAATTTACAAAGTGAGTTCTAGGCCAGCCAGGGCTACATAGTAAAACCCTTCTTATTAAAAAAAGAAAAGAAAAAAAAAACTAAATAATTCTGGGAGCCAGTTTCTTGCTATATGAATGTCCTAGAATGTCTTTAATTTTTCTTCTCTGTATTGGAAGCCTCCCACCACTTGCCTTCTGAGTTCCACATGGATACTGTGGCACATGGGCCAACACATAGGCATACACACAATAAATAAAAGTGTAGTAAAAATTTTTAAATGAAAAAAATACTCAGTTGTTCCTAAATGTGAGCATTATTTCTAGATTTCTCCAGAACTGAATGTAAGAGACTCTTGGTTTGTTTGTTTGATTTGTTTTGTTTTTCGAAACAGGGTTTCTCTGTAGTTTTGGAGCCTGTCCTGCAACTAGCTCTTGTAGACCAGGCTGGCCTCGAACTCACAAAGATCCACCTGCCTCTGCCCCTCGAGTGCTGGGATTAAAGGCGTGTGCCACCACCACCCGGCCAGCCCCTAAAATTTTATAATATCTATGTGGAGGTCAGAGGAAAGCTTGTGGGAGTTTGTTCTTTCCTTCTACCATATGAGTTTTTGGTATTGAACTCAGTTCTTTAGGCTTAGTTTACCTACAGAGACAACTTTTCCAGTCCACAAATAAATTCTTGCATTTAAAAATTTGTACGACAACAAAAGAAAACATTTGTACAAAATCCTAGTCATGATGGCTTGTGCCTGTAATTTCAGCACTTGAGAGACTGAGGCAGGAGGATTGCTTTTGAATTTGATATATATAGTCTTGAGTTGTATATATAGTCATAACAAGTTCCAAACCAGTTTGGGCTACTGAGAGACCCTGTCCCCGAAAGTATAAAATTGTTGTTTTGATTTGCATTTCCTGTAGTTTAGGGTACTTATGTGGGCATAAATCACATACTTATTGGATCTTTATGTCTTCCCCTGTCACTCACTATAATTTTGTCTTTTTTTTTTTTAACCTTTTTGTCCTTAGAACAATCTTTGTTAACAAAGGAAGTTGATTCTTTGTCCTAATGGGCTATAGTTATTTCTCCCTTTGAACTGAGCGCCACAGTCTGTATTAAAGCTTTCATTACTGTTGACTCAGGGCATTGAAAGAACACTATGTCTAAGTAGACTCCTTGTCTCCTTTGTACCAGCGGGTTCCTGTTTAGAGAGTTTGAATGTAAGGAATATTTTGAAGTTATGCCAAAGTCTTGACAGTAGAATCCTACAGATTGCATCAGGCATTTTTTCCCCCTTGGGAAATTCCCTGTGTCCGTATAGAAAGAACATTTCCATATTGAGCATATACTCTTTTCCTCTTTGTAAACTGAAGAATAGATGAATTAAGATTTTTTTTTAACTTTTATGTGTAGACCAGGGTGTCCTCCAACTCCAGATCCGCCTGCCTCTGCCTCCTTCAGCAAATCCTACTGGCCTGCTCCTCCAGAACTGGCATCCCAGCACTCGGGAGGCAGAGGCAGGCGGACCTTTGTGAGTTTGAGACCAGCCTGGTCTACAAGAGCTAGTTCCAGTGCAGGCTCCAAAACCACAGAGAAACCCTGTCTTGAAAAACAAAAAATATTTAAAAAAATATTTATTTATTATGTATACAATATTCTGTCTGTGTGTATATGCCTGCAGGCCAGAAGAGGGCACCAGACCTCATTACAGATGGTTGTGAGCCACCATGTGGTTGCTGGGAATTGAACTCAGGACCTTTGGAAGAGCAGGCAATGCCCTTAACCGCTGAGCTGCCTCTCCAGCCCAAGATATTAATAGTTTAAAATTTTTATTTTCTGTTTCAAAATTTATTTTGGTTTTTTCGAGACAGGGTTTCTCTGTGTAGCTTTGGAGCCTGTCCTGGCACTCGACTGTTCGACACCATGGAGCCTTTTCAGGAGCCCTGGAAATAATTTGATCATCTTGATTCATCAGTTTCTGCTTTATGCCTATATTATTATTTATTTATTTTTCTCTGAGACAGGGCTTCACAATGTAGTCTTGGTTGGCATTGAACTTTCAGTGATCCTCCTGCCTTTGCCTTCCTTCGATTTCATGCATTTGTCAACACACCAGACTTAATGGCCTACTCTTTTTTTTGCTGTGCTGGGAATTGAATACAGGGCCTTGTGCTCTATAGAATTCATTTAGTCAAGTCTGGCCTAGAACTGGAACTTGAAATGTAGCTGAGCATAACCTTGAACTCTTTTATTTATTTACTATTTTTGAAATTTTGAATTATTCTTGAACTATTTTTGAACTAATTTTGAACTATTCTTGAAATTCACAGATATCAGCCTGCCTCTGCCTCTGGAATGCTGGGATTAAAGTTTAGTTAAACTGGACTCATAAGATAGATCAAGCTGGCATCATATTCCTTGTTCCTTCTGTCTCAGCTTCTTGAGAACTGGGATTTTGGTGGGTGCCAGAATACCTGGTTTGCCCTTTTTTTAAGGATTAATTTTTAGTATGTATGTATGTACGTACGTACGTACGTACGTACGTATGTATGTATGTATGTATGTATGTATGTTGGTGCCTGTGGAAGCCAGAAGAGGGCATTGGATCTCCTGGAGCTGGGGATACAGGTGGTTGTGATCTGTCTGATGCTGGGGACTGAACTTTGATCCTCTGAAAGAACAGCATGTTAATCAGGCCCCCCACCTTCTTTTTCATTTATTTATTTATTTATTGTTGTGGTTTGGTTGTTCTTTTTTTTTTTTTTTTTGGTTTTTCGAGACAGGGTTTCTCTGTGGCTTTGATGGAACTAGCTCTTGTAGACCAGGCTGGTCTCGAACTCACAGAGATCCGCCTGCCTCTGCCTCCCGAGTGCTGGGATTAAAGGCGTGCGCCACCACCGCTCGGGCTCTCCCCTTCTTTCTTTAGTGCTGGAATAGGACTCAGGACCTTGTGTAGCAAATACAAGGCAAGTGCTCTACTACTTGCTAAGGTGTGCATGCAGCTCTAGAACTCTGTTTCTTTTTCCTTGTTCTTTTTATGATAAGGTCTCATGTAGCTAAGGTTGGCTGCAAACTCCCTAGGTAAGAGGATGACCAGGAACTTTTTTTTTTTAAGCAAGAAAAATAGAGTTTATTTTATGTGTATCAGTGTTTGTTTGAATGTATGTCTGTGTACTGTGTACGTGCCTGGTTCTTGCAGAAGCCAGAAGAGGGTGTTGGGGTCTCTGAGTTACAGAAGGATGTGAGCCGCCATGTGGGTCCTGGAAATTGAACCCAGGTCCTCTGAAAGAGCAGCCATTGGCCTTAACCACTGAGCCATCTTTCCAGCCCTGGATAGGAATAGATTTGTTTATTTATTTTTTAAAAGATTTATTTATTTATTTATTTTTGGTTTTTTCGAGACAGGGTTTCTCTGTGGCTTTGGAGCCTGCACTGGAACTAGCTCTTGTAGACCAGGCTGGTCTCGAACTCACAAAGATCCACCTGCCTCTGCCTCGAGTGCTGGGATTAAAGACGTGCGCCACCACTACCCGGCCAAAGATTTATTTATTTATTTATTTATTTATTTATTTATTTATTTATTTATTGGTTTTTCGAGACAAGGTTTCTCTGGCTTTGGAGCCTGCACTGGAACTAGCTCTTGTAGACCAGGCTGGTCTCAAACTCAGAAAGATCCGCCTGCCTTTGCCTCCCAAGTGCTGGGATTAAAGGTGTGCGCCACCACCGCCTGGCGATGATTTATTTATTATGTATACTGTGTTCCGCCTGCATGTATGAATGTATGCCAGAAGAGGGTACCAGATCTCCTTATAGAGGGTTCTGAACCACCATGTGGTTGCTGGGAATTGAACTCAGGACCTCTGCAAGAGCAGCCAGTGCTCTTAACCTCTGAGCCATATCTCCAGCCCAGAAACAGATTTATTAAAGAAAAGTAAGGAAACCTCTTGAGAGTGACAGATTGACAAGGGAAGAATACTAATCCTCTGCCTTTACTTGCTTTGAGTATAGGCGGGCCACCATGCCTGGCTTTATTGGGTGCTGGGAGTCCAACATAGGGCCTTATGCGTGCTAGGTAAGCACTCTACCAGCTGAGCTATGTCCTCAGCCCTGCAACTTGTTGTCTAATTTTTCAAAAGTAGGGTTAAGTGCCAGCAGTGTGTCTTTTTTTCATTCTTGCTTTGTTGTTCAGGGTTGGCATCAGGGGTCCTCTTTCAGTTTCCAAGGAGCCAGCACTACAGGCCCAAGCCACCATTATTGGCTCATATCTCAGCTTACATCTGCTTCCTTTCTAGCACTTCACTTTTTATAGCAATTGCAGCTTGAACTGACTTATCTTTATTGGCTACATTTTAATATGAAGGCTCCTTGAGGGTAAGAACTGTTCGCCTTTGGGTCTTGACTAAATCTCTGAATAAATATTTGTTGAATGTGTCATCGAGTAGTTGAACTCGATCATGAGAGTAGTTTTTGTTTTTTTTTTATTTTGAGTGGTGTACATCAGAGGTGAGTCTTAGAATCTTCGGTGAGAGAGCCCTCCAGGTTTTCAGAGCTCACAGGCTGCCCACAGTGGAGGAGTGCTGCTAGTGGGGGCACCCGATAGGAGGGGAGACGCCAGAGAGGGCACTGACAGGGTCATGGAGCTTGGTGTTTTGAATAATGCCTGCTTTTTTTTCTTTTAATTGTGTGGTGGTGATGCTACACGCTGGGCAGACTTTCCCAAGTTTCATCAATATTTAATTGGCTTTTTCAGGAGAATAAAAGCAGCCCTGTTGATGACTGAAAATGACAAAGCATCCACCTAACAGACGAGGAATCAGCTTTGAAGTGGGAGCCCAGTTGGAAGCTCGGGACCGTTTAAAGAACTGGTACTTTTATGTTTTTTTTTTTTTCTTGCTAATTAAAGCATTTGAGGGAGGGAGTCTCACCAGCACCGATAGAGTGGTCCCTGTGGTGTGTTATCCGGCTTCTTCAGTCTTGGAAGAGTTTAGAAGACAGGCCCGCCCTTTCTCTTTGATAGGGGGATCCCTGGGTCACACTTGTTTCCCCCTTTTTCTGTTTGATGAAGAGTTACATGAAAGTGGGGCAGGGATTGCCCTGGGAAGAAAAGCTTTCTCACTCCTGGCTGCCTGTCTGAAAGAGTAGCAGAAGCCAGATGGAGATGAGGGGATGGATGGGAACAGCACCCATGTCATCACAGCCCCTCCTGTTTCCTGGGTTGTGGTATGGGTCTCCCTTCAGGATAATTAGATTGAGATGCTGAGGGTTTTGACTGCATTGCTGAATTTTGTTTGTTTTGTGTGACAAGGTGTCTGGTAACTAAGTCTGACTTGAATTGATAGAGTAGCCTCCTAAATGCTGGAATTACAGGTCCCTACAACTGTGACTGACTTGCTTTAATTGCCTTTTGTCCTCTGGCTGTCAGATATTTTGAATGTTCATGTCATCTATAAATGTGGTCACTGGTAATGTTGGCATCTAGGGATTATTCTAAGAGTCATATATTGAATATTTGAAGAGCGGTCTTCAAAATTAAACATACCTGGGTTTGGTGGCATATACCTGTAATCTCAGTAGCTGGGAGGCTAAGGTAGAAAGGTTACTGAGAATGGAATAGAGCTTGGCATAAAGAGTTCCAGGTCAACATAAACTACAGAGTGAAATCCTGACCCAAAAAATCAATACTAACCAGTTAAGATTCAGGTTCAGTTGGTAGAGTTGTCTAGCATGCACAAAGTCCTGGGTTTGATTCCCATCACTGGATAAATAGAGGTGGAGAAGTAGAGGCAGGGGTATCAGAGGTTCAAGGTTATTTTACCTACTGCATAGTGAATTTGAGGCATGCTATGGTTATATGAAACCCTGCCTGAAAAGAAGAAGAAAAAGAAAAGCAGGACCGCTACAAAGATAGTTGTAGTTGAGGGCATCCTAGGATTTGGTTATTTCTTAGTGCTCCAAAACACAGAAGTTTCAGAACACAAACCTTTTGAGTGTTTGTAAGGAAAAGCTTTAGCCCTTGTGATAGTTACCTCAGAATAGACTGATTACTGACTTCTGGGGTGTAGGAGAGTCAAGGGAAAAATCTTGGCCAGAAACTGTCCATTCTATTAGGATCGAAAACCCTGGGACTGGAGTTTGGTGAGAGAATGCTTGTCTGGTATAGGTGAGGCCCTGAGTTCAGTCCCTAGCACCTCAGAAATAAAGAAAGTGTAGTTTGGTTGCATTTATACTGGTTGTAAACAGAATTACTGATTCTATAATTTTTTAAAATATTGGTTTCAGCTATCTATGTATTTTTTGTGTGGGGGTAGTGTATGCATGTATGTGCATGTTTTCAAGTGCATTTGCTTATGTGTGCATGTATGGTGGTCATTTGCCTGTATATGCATGTGGAAGGAAGATTAAATGGATTCCTCTAACACTGCCCACCTTATTTTTGAGATAGTCACTCATTGAACCTGGAACTTGTTATTTGACTCAAATGACTGGCCAGGGAGGCACCATGATCTACCTGTCTCTTTCCTTTCCCCAAACAATGGGTGCCGTGCCTTGTGCTGGGGATTCAAACTCAGCTCTCATGTTTGTATAGCAGCCCTTTCTCACTGAACCATTTTCCCAGCCTTTCTGGCCACCAAGGGTAAATGGAGATTGAACGCAGGGCTTTGTGCATATTAGACAATTGTTCCTTCTGTTCTAAGCCTGTGTTTCTGGTTTTGTTTGCTTTCTACTGCTGTGATAAACACCTTGACCAAAAACAACTCAGAAAGGAAAGGCTTTCATGTCTGGATCATAGTTCATCCCTGAGAGAACCCAAGGCAGGAACTCAAGCAAGACAGGAACTGGACGAAGTAGAGATCACAGAGGAACTCCGCTTACTGGCTTGTTCCTATAGGCTACTTAGTTTGTTTTCTTACACACCCTGCCCAGGGATGGCATGGCCTAAGTGGGTAGGATCTTCCTACATATATTGTTAATCAAGAAACTCCCTCACATACTTGCCTAACAGGCCAGTCTGATGAGGAATATTCTTGACTGAGGTTTCTTTTTCCAGATGTTGACAAAAAACTGACAAGCACAAATTTTTAAATTTATTTTTTCTTTATTATTCGTGTGTGTATGTGTGTGTCTAAGGTCTGTGCACATGTGCATTTGCAGAGGTCAGAGGATAACTTGTGGGAGTCACTTCTTTTACTGAAGGATCAGAGAAGCTCAGGTCATGAGGGATGCAGCAAGTGCTTTTATGAATTAAACCATCTTGCTGACTCTGGTTTTCACATTTTTGTTCATTTGTTTGTTTGAGACAGAGTTTCTCTAGAACTCAGAGATCTGGCTTCCTCTGTCTCCCTAGTATTGGAATTAAAGATGTTCACTACCATTTCTGGCTTTGGTTTGGCTTTTTTTTTTTTTTTTTTAAATGAGCAGAGGTATTTTTCTGGCATGTATGTATGAATAACTGTGTGAGGCTGTTTGATCCCCTGGAACAGGAGTTATAGTTGTAAACTGCTATGTGGGTGCTGGGAATTGAACCCAGGTCCTCTGGAAGAGCAGCCTGTGCTTTTAACCACTCTAACCCCAGTTTTAATATTTGTTTAAGATCTGCTTTTACTGGGTGTGATGAAGTATGCCTGTGTTTCCAATACTTAGGCTAAGACAGGAGGATCCATCAGTAGTTTAAATCTAACCTGAGTTGAGCTACCTGAGATCTTATCTTGATAAACTGATAACCCAAAAATAAAAATGTTACTGTTAGTATTAGAGATCAAGAAATCAAGGGAAGCCTTTTATTTTATTTTACTTAAAGGGTCTGACTATACAGGCCAGACTGGTCTTGAACTCACTGAGATCTTCCTGTCTCTGCCTTCTGAGTGAGTGCTGGGATTAAAGGTATGTGCCACCCTGCCACTCCGGCAACATTTTAATTTTTAATTTGAAAAAAAAAATCGAGATACAGATAAAGATAAAGCTAATTATAATTATCTATCAGAATCAGTAAATGCATTTTTGTTTAATTTGCTTAAATTTTTTTTGAATCAAGGTCTTATCCTCCTGCTTCAGCCTTCTGAATTCTGGAATTCGTTGCTTGAAAAATATTTTTATTTATTTTTAAAATTTTTTAAAGTATTATTTTATGTGTATGACTCTTTTTGGCTGCATGTCTGTCTGTGTTCCACATATGTGCCTGGTGCCCAAGAAGGTCAGAAGAGAGAGTGGGATCCCTTGGAACAGAGTTACAGAGAGTTGTGAGCCACTCTGTGGGTGCTGTTAATCCATGGGTCCTCTGCAGGAGCAGCCTGTTTTCTTAACTGCTGAATCATCTCATTTTTATTTGTGTATGTGTGTACCTAAGTGTATGTGTGCAACACATGCGTGCAGGAACCCGAGGAGGTCACAAAAGGTTTTGTAAGTCCAGCGGTGGTGGTGCACATCCCAGCACTCGGGAGGCAGAGGCAGGTGAATCTCTTTGAGTTCGAGGCCAGCCTGGTCTACATTGTGAGTTCCAGGACAGGCACCAAAACTACAGAGAAACCCAAAAAACTCAAAAAAGAAAAAAGAAAAAAAAATCAATCCTTTTATTTGTTTGTTGTGTGTATAAGTCAAAGGACAACTTGAAGGAGTACTTTCTCTCTTTCTACTGTGTGGATGGAACTCAGTCATGCTTGGTGGCAGTACCTTTAATCTATTGAGCCATCCTGTTGGCCTTCTTTTTATTTTCTTATTTTTAAATGATGATGATGATGATGATGCCAGCAAGGTCTTAATGTGTAATTCTGGCTGTCCTGAACTTGTGATTCTCATGTTTCCGTCTCCTAGGTGCTGGTATTATAAACGTGGCCATTCTATCTGGTTTATGCTGAGTGGAAGATCTCACCTAGACTTTTGTACATTCTAGGCAAGCACTCTACCAGCAGAGCTAATTCCCAGGCCCAGTTATTTGCTTTTAACATAGCAACTTTATATCAGGCAGTGAATAGAATGCTCTTTTGCTTGCTTTGGGTCTTACCTAGGAGACCATTGGAGACTAAGGGGCCACTGGTACCTAGAGTGGGCTTTTAGTGGAGTCTGTTCTGTGTCAAGAGACAGCATAAGGTTTCAGGAAAAGGCAGACTGGAGCCAGGAGTAAAGCTTAATTGAACATTTGGGCACAAGCAGAGTCTAAGGAAGTGGGGCAGGTGTTGTACCTGGTGTCAGTTGGTTGACTAAATCACTTGGGTGCAGGTGACTACTTAAAGTAAGTCCTTGCATCATGTCAGATAAGTTTACTGTCTTGTTTGCCCTTGCAAATGTCAATAGCAAGTCAGTAGAACAGCCTGTGAGCTTCAGGTTATGGTTTATCACACTGTCTGGTAGCTGGGTGTACACCTTTAATCCCAGCACTCCAGAGGCAGAGGCAGAGGCAGAGGCAGGTGAATATCCGTTAGCTCCAGGATAGCTAGGGCTACACAGATAAACCCTGTCTTGAAAACCAAAAACAAACATCTGTGTCAGGTACAGTAAGAAATGGCTTTGTTTAGAGCAAGATACTCTGGATTCAGGTCTAAAATTAGCTCCCATTACTAGTTTAGTTTCCTTGGTTAAATTACTCTATTTCCCTAGTCCCAAGTTTCCATATAGGCAGGATGAGGAAATACAGTTGATTGTTCCATGGATTAGGTAGGATCATGCCCTAGTATCTGATTTTTTTTATATTAGCAAGAAAATACAACCATAATCATTATTTATTGTTTTGAGATAGGGTCTTGTACTGTAGTCCAAGCTACCTTCCAACTCACTGTGTTCCTCCTGGCTTTGGTGTGGTAGTGTTTACTGTTGCTATTGTTTTTGAGATAAAATCTCACTGTGGCTCTGACTGGCCTGGAACTCACAGAGATCTGCTTGCCTCTCCCTCCCAAGGGCTGGGATCAGAGGTGTGATCATCACACACAGCAGGGTTTTTTTTTTTTTTTTTTTTTTTTTGGTTTTTCGAGACAGGTTTTCTCTGCAGCTTTGGAGCCAA
>JAQHUG010000345.1:516966-581891 GCA_028555095.1 Dicrostonyx torquatus | reverse complement strand
CAGGCTGTTTTCAGTACTGTAGCTCTGTAGTAGAGTTTGAAGTCAGGGATTGTGATGCCTCCAGAAGTTCTTTTATTGTACAGGATTGTTTTGGCTATCCTGGGTTTTTTGTATTTCCAAATGAAGCTGAGTACTGTTTTTTCAAGGTCTTTGAAGAATTTTGTTGGGATTTTGATGGGCATTGCGTCGAATTTAGATACAAACTTCTTACTGTTGAGTCTTAGACTCACTTAGCTCTGTTGTCCACAATGCCCTGGGGGCCTCATGGATTAGTTTGTAAATCACCCACAAAAGATTTCTTTTCAGAATTTAGGGTCCCAGAGAAATAAAACAATTGATATTTTTCTTCTTTGGCGTCAGGAGGGGAACTGGCCTCAAATTCACTGAGATCCTTCTGCCTCTGCGTCCCAAGTGCTGGATTTGAAGGGATGTACCGCAGCATCTGGCTTAAAGTTAGTCAAACAAAACAGTTGATGGGCAGAGGTGTAGCTTAGTGACAAGACGCTTGTCTGGCATGCAGGAAGCCTGGGTTTAGAGGCCTGCAGTGGGAAGAAAGCAATACAAATATTAAGCAGGATGTAGTGGGTCACTCCTGTAACACCAGTAATGGGAGACTGAGGCAGGAGGATTGTCAAAAATTCAAGGCCATGTTGGGTTATATAGTAATTTTCAGGCTAGTTTACAAGGCTCTGTGTCAAGAAACAAAATTCATGCCAAGAGAGATTCTAATTTTGGAGCTGCTGCTTCTGGGCAAATGTCTGGGTGGAGAGTAATTCTGCCTACCCTGCTCAGTCCCAGACTTGTGCAGATAAACTGGCTAAGTTGACAGGCTTGGGTTTCTTAGTCAAGATGCTGGGTGGATGGAATAGAAAGTGCTTGCTTTGCTTGATGCTTCCCCCTTCCTTTCTTCCTGTCATCTGTCGGCACCATCTGTCCCAGCAGCAAGCTGGCCTTCCCTGTTCTCACAGTGAGGTAGCAACTCTGTCTGGTGCCTTCCTGGTCCTTCTGCCACATTCTTCTCTACTGTATTTCTAGTTAAGTGCTCATAGTTTGTTTCATGAACAAAGAATTAAAAATTCTGATTTTATAATCTTTTTTCCTTTTTTAATTTGGTGTGTGCGCATGCTCGCTCTCGCATGTACACAGTATCACAGCATGCACATGGAAGTCAGATTACTGATGACTTTGAGTAGTTCTCTCCTTCCACCATGTTGGAATAGGGGCTCTCTTGTTTCTGACCTTCTGCATGCTCCAGGCTAGCTAGCCCAAGAACTTATGGACTGTTCTTTCTCAACCTCCCACCTTACCACAGAAGTGCTGGAATTATAGATATGTCCTACTACATCTGGCATTTTTATACAGGTTCCAGGGCTCAAACTCAAATGTTCAAGTTTGTTTTAGCATTGAGCTATCTTTGTCTACCATTTAGGTTTTTTTCTTTTTGTTTATTTTTTAATCTTTAAAAATTTTATGTGAATGTATATTTTTTTCCCCTACACGTGTGTCTGTGCCTGTTGCCCACAGAAGTAGGAAGAAGCTATCAGATCTCTTCGTACTGGAGTTATTGAAAGTTATGAACTGCACGTAGGTTCTGGAACTCAAGTCTGGGTCCTCTGGAAGAGCATGTAATGCTCTTAACCATTTAGCCATCTCTCCAACACTTGCTATCTCTTTTTATTAGGATTCTTTCTTTTGGTCATGTTTTGGTGTGTGGTTTCTACCTCTTTTTGAAAGACAGGGTCTTACTATGTGGTCAGGGTTGGTCTTGAATTAAAATTGCAATTGTCATCAGGTGGTGGTGGCACATGCCCTTAATCCCAGCTCTCGAGAGGCAGAGGCAGGTGGATCTCTGTGAGTTCGAAGCCAACCTCGTCTGCAGAGCGAATTCCAGGACAGCTAGATTTACAGAGAGAGACTCTGTCTTAAAAAACAAAAACCAAACAAAACATTGCAGTCCTCTTAGTATTCTAAGATCTGTTATTACAGATGTGTGCTATCATGCCTGGCTTCTCTTCACTTGTATTCTGTCTTTCTTTCTTTCTTTTTTTTTAATTATGTGAATATGTGTTCCTGTTAAGTACAGGTGCCTGAGGAGGCCAGAAACCTCAGATCCCCTGGAGCTGAAGTTGTCTCCAGCTCTCTGTAAGAACAGTATGTGCTCCTTGCTGCTCAGCCATCTTTCGGGCTTCTCCCACCTTTTCTTTCTTTTGTTTTTTTTAAAGGTGAACTAATGTTTTCATTTGTTCATTGCTTGCCTTTGAAGTATTCTTCAGCGACATCTTTCCCTTGATTCTATGTCATGGTACTTAACCACAGCATAGCTGCAACCAGTCCCTTCACAGGGCTTCCTATCTGGGTCAGTTTTGCACAGGCTTGCCCATTCCTCTACTTTTTTTCATCAGTCCTGATTAGGTTATTTGATGTTTCGAACAAAGGATCTTCCCACATTTACATAATGTCGGCTTATCACAGATGGGTGCAAGCACACAAAGATAAACTGGGCGCTTGTCCAAGTGTTGGCAGCTTTGTGAACTCACACATCCAGTAGCAATGCCCCCTCTTTAGCCCTGGTGGTGGGTTAGGGGAGAAGCTGAATCTTGAAAACACTTAAGCTTATGCTTCTCTATGACTTGGCAATGGGGGACTTCATTTCTTATGCTGTTTCATTTATTTATTATTTTAAAGCAATCTTCCTTTTCTAAGAATTCTAAGGATCTCCTGAGTGGGAGGGGCTACAAAGAAGGATTATCTTCTCTTCTGAGTTTTCCACAATCATATATCAAATGGCATTACACTGACTGCTGTGGAAAGAACAGAACACACAGATCCCTGATGAAGTTGAGAGATACTCAAGGATTTGGTGTTGGCCTTAATGGCCAAGTGTTGTTAATCATATGATCTTAGGATTCCTGCCTTTGTCAGTTGTGTAATTTATTCAGTGATTTACTCTGTGCCAATCCTAAATCTAAAAACTTTGCATGCAACACCATACAGTACTTTGAGTTGCCTACTTTTCTTTTTCTTTTGATTTTTTTGAAACAGGGTTTCACTGTGTAGCTCTGGCTAGCCTGGAACTTGCTTTGTAGACCAGGCTGGCCTTGAACTCAGAGAGATCTGGCAGCCTCTGCCTCCTGAGTGCTGGGATTAAGGGCAAGTGCCACCACCAACTAAGTTACCTACTTTTATTATGCACATTTTATGTATGAGGCAACAGGCCCAAAGCAGGTGACTTAAGTTATATGAAGTTACAATTAGTTAAGTGCTAAGTTTGGGATCTATTTCTCCCCTTTCCTTCCTTCCTCCCTTCCTCCCTTTCTCCCTTCCTCCCTTCCTTCCTCCCTTCCTCCCTTCCTTCCTCCCTCCCTTCCTCCCTCTCTCCCTTCTGTCCTTCCTTCCTTCGTCCCCCACCCCTATTTGAGACAGGGTTTTTCCGTGTAACAGTTGTGCCTGTTCTTGGCTCACTTTGTAGACCAGGCTGGCCTCAAACTCACAGAGATCTGATGGCCTCCGCCTCCCAAGTGCTGAGGTTAAAGATGTGTGCTACCACTGTCCAGTGATCTATTTCTTATTTATTTGTATTGAGGGTCTCATGTAACCCAGGCTGGCCTTGAATTTGCCACGTAGCAAAGGATGCCTCCTCACCTTCCTGCCTCCGTTTCCCAAGTGTTGGGATTGTAGGTATGAGTCTTCATGCCCTGCCTGAACTTGGGATTTGAGTATAGATAGTTTCAACTGGCCACAGTGTGCACACTTAGAGTCCTAGTATTCAGGAGGGTTGCTGGAAGTTTGAGGACAGCCAGTGCTACAAAGTAAGACTTGCCTTGAAAAGTAAAAGAGGGCTGGAGCTTTAGCTCCTTGAGGATTGGACGTAGAAAATAATATTAACAATAATAAATAGGTAGTCTAGCTTCTGAAACGTACCAGTGGCTTGACTACTTTTATTATTATTATTATTTAAAAATATTTTATTTTCTATCAGTATATATGTGTGCTTGGGTGGGTTTGTCCACATGAGTTCAGTACTCTAGGTGGATGTTGGATCTCCTGGAACTGGAGTTACAGGTGGTTGTGAGCCCCTTGACTGTGGGTTCTGGGAACCAAACTCCAGTCTTCTGCAAGAGCAGGGAGTGCACTTTACACTGGATGCTGAGCCATCTTTCTAACTCTGGTCTTTTGGCCTTTTTTTTTTTTTTTTTTTAAAGATTGCTAGGTAGATCTGGTACTTCTCTTGTAGCTCAGGCTGGTTCATACTCACAGTAATCCTCCTGCCCTCCTGAGTGCTGGGATTAGCTACACATCTGACTGATTTTTGTGTGTGTTTGGTCCTTTGTTTGAACCCAGCATTGAGTATTCTAGACTGGACTCTGTCAGTGAGCTTTGCCTCCAGCCCCTAGGTATGGCTTTGAGCCCATGCTTAGTCCTGTACCTGGAACAGAGGGCAAAGTCCCTGCAATTAGCTATCATGGGAAGACATTTACTCTGTACAAAGTTCATGTAAAAATCCTTGTGGAAAAACAGGGAATTTCATAGGGGGCATGTCAGAAGTTTCACAGAGATGACATGTGAAATCAGTTGTTCAGTTACTGCCAGATGAGGAGGTTCGGTGGTGATTGGACATGCATATCCATCCAGTCTTTGGGAGCTGCCATTCCAGTGAGGGGAGCCGACCACAGAAGATAGAATGCATGGAATGGCTTCAGTTGGGCTCACCTGATGCTTTTTTCATGGTAGGTTAGCATTCATTTACTGGAGGAAGCCCTCAAAGATGAAGTGTCATTGTCATCACATCAACATGTTTCCCTTCCTATGCTGATGTTTACCTTGGTTGTCTGTAGGGTTTCTCCAGTATAAAGTTTCCTAGTTCCTTTATAGCTTGTAAAGAACTTACTTTCTTTGGCCCACAATTAAAGAGTGGAAAGTTTTGGTCTATTCCATTATCCATCCATTCGGGGAGGGAGGGCAGAGCATGCATGACTGTGGTGCATTTGTGGAGGTTAGAAGCTAATTATTTAGTCACTTCTTTTCTTCCACTTTTATGTCAGTTCCAGGAATTGAACTCAGGTCATCAGACCTCAGAGCAAGTGCTTTTATGCCCCTGAGCAATCTTTCCCTCCCTGGTTCACTATTTGAGAGAGGAATACCTACAAAAATTATTTGCTTGATTGCCTGATTAAGGGTCTCACTCAGTGCCAGGCTCACCTTAAACTATATTCCTACTTCAGCTGGAATTATAGGCACGTGTCAGTGTGCCCAGCCTCCTTTTATTTCGTTCTGTCAGTGTGGCTGAGGTTTTTATTATATATCTCGTTTTGTAATCCAGCAGTACTTTGTTTTCTTGTTCACATTGTTTCCTGGCAGCTTTCAGTTGGCTTCTGTATCCTTTTGATGTAGTTCATCATTTTTTTGTGTCTGTTTTGTGTGTGTTTAAGGGTTTCTTTTTTTTCTCCAAAGCTGTAGTATAGCTCAATGGTTAAGTGCACTGACTGCTTTTCTAGAGAACCCAGGTTCAATTCCCAGCACCCGCATGACAGCTCACAACTGTCTCTAATTCCAGTTCCAGGGACCCTAAGATCCATGGCAAAATACTGGTGCACATAAAATAAAAATAAATAAACCTTATTTACTTATTTATTTAAAGTTTCTTTTTTCTGGTCCTGAAAGTTGTGATAAACTCGTCTTGGATATTTTCTGCCCCAGTCTCAGAATTACCATTTCTTCAAGTCAGACAGGAAGATCTGATTTGTTTGTTTATTTTTGAGGCAGCCTCTCTGCTGTCCTGGAACTGGGTCTGTGGACCAATCTAGCCTTGAACTCTGCCTTCCCAGTGCTGGGATTACAGATCTGTGTCACACTTGGCTTTTTTGTGAGTACTGGAGATCAGAACTTAGGTCATTGGTTGCATGGGAAACAGTTTACTATTTGAGCTGTCTCTTAGCCTGATAAACTGTTTTTGATACTAAATTTCATATCATTTTCTAGATGAAAGACATTGAATAAGTAAGAAAGTAAAAGTAATTTTTCTTGTTAATTTGAGTTAGGGCCTTCCCCTTTAGCCTGTGCTTGCCTTGAACTCATGTTGCTTCTTCCACTCAGCCACTTGAGTATTGGGATTGCATCTGTTCAAATAGACTTTTTATATTTTTATTTTGTATGTACTACAAAATAATGGAGTCAAATAGACTCCATTTGTCTTTTGACAGTTTCGTGAAACCTAGGCTGGCTTGAATAGGCTTGGTAGCAGAGGATGGCCTTAAACTCCCAATATCCTGTCTTTACCTCCCAAATCTTAGATTTGCAAGCATGTGCCACTATTCTTGGCTCTTGTGTTTGCATGGAGGTCAGAGGACAACTTGCAGGAAGCAGTTCTCTCTTACTACTGTATAGGTATGTGAGAACTGAACTCAGGTCATTAAGCTTGGCAGCAAATGTTTTTCCTCCCTTGAGCAATCTTGCTGGTCCATATGTTTTAAATGGAGACTGCTCTTTAGTTCCGACTGCCCAGACCCGAATAATCACAGTAACTGTATTAATTGCAACACTGTTTGGCCTATTAAGCTTCTTATTTACTAACTCTTACATCTTAAATTAACCCATTTCTATTAATCTATGTATCTGTAGCCTACCAGTTAGGTTCGGTATTCTCCTTCGGCAGCTACATGATGTCTCCGACTCCACCTATTCTCTCTCTATGTCTTTGTTCAGATTTCCCACCATTGGCCAAAATAACTTTACTGGTCAATCAATAAAAGCAACACATATACAGAAGGACCTCCCACATCAACGCATGGCTCTTTTTGTGTTATTTAAAAGTCTTATTGAGCTAGGTATCCATCTGTTTACGAGGCCCAAGAAGGAGGGTTATGAATTCAAGGGTAGCCTGGGCTATATATAGCAAGGCTGTCAGATAGGGGAATTATTTAGAAGGGACTTTATCAGAGTACACACACATCTTAAGCTGAGGCTGGATGACCTTTTACATATAGACATGTACCACGCTTGGGATGATATTGGATCCCTCAGAAGACTGCTTGCCACCTCAGTCCTGGAGGCATCAACAGCTTATTAAGTGTGTGTGTGTGGTTTTCTTTTCTTTTTTTCTTTTTGCCTGTGTTCAGTATCTTTTTTTTTTTTTGGTCTTTTGAGACAGGGTTTCTCTGTGGCTTTGGAGCCTGCTCTGGATCTAGCTCTTGTAGACCAGGCTGGTCTCGAACTCACAAAGATCCACCTGCCTCTGCCTCCCGAGTGCTGGGATTAAAGGCATGCGCCACCATCGCCCAGCCTGTGTTCAGTATCTTGATTGCAGGAGTTGAGGACATGGAGGATCTGACATAACCAGGGTCACAAGGCAGTTATGATGGAGGGAGAAGGCCAGGAAGTTGAAACATATTTTTAAGGAAGTGAGACAAGAGGATGAGATGGTTTCAGGATATGAGAGTGTGAGCTGGAGGAGGCAGAAGGGCATCAGCAGTATTCTAAACTTGAAAACCCTGTATGTTAGGAGAGTATAGAAAGAGAACTAAGCAGGAGTGATGGGAGAAGGGGCTGGTAGGAAGGGTTTAAATAGAAGAGAGATGTATTCAGATCCCTGGTAGGAGTAGGAAAATGATACTGTTTGTTTGGTCTCTTTTTGTTTTGTTTTTGTTTTTCTTTTTTAAGACAGGATTTCTCTGTGCAGCCCTGGCTGTCCTGGAACTCACTCTGTAGTCCAGGATGGTCTCAAACTTAAGAGATCTGCCTGCCTGCCTCTGCCTCCTGAGTGCTGGGATTAAAGGCGTATGCCAACATTGTCTGGCTCTCTGCTCAGTCTCTAAGTATTTACTGAGCAGTGCTAACTCAGGCCTGTGCCTGGTACTAATGGGAGGATCTCAGAGCTTGCTGTACTAAACTGAGCATTGCTGATGAGTGGACTAGGATAGAGTGGAAAGATGAATTCAGGATCAAAATCCTTCCTGAATTGAAGCTATCAGGTGTTGATTAGGAGAGCTGGGACAGGAGTAAGAAAGGCTGTTCCCAAAACCAGAGTTTTCCCAAAGCTGGCCCTTTCTTTTTGCCAAATAAATATATCTTCCATCCCCATCCTCTCTCCAGCAAAGATTGCTAATGGCTTGGAGTGTTGCTTTTGTGCATAGAAATGCCTGGCTTTTGCTGTGTGTTCTGAGCCAGGAATAGAGGCATGCTTGGATTTCTGAAGCACAGGGAGTTGCTGTATGTTTACAGAAAGACTATCTATGTAAGAAAACAGTCTGGAAGCAGCCTGGATACCCAAACCCAGGACAAAAAAAAAATGAGGCAAATTCTGGGGTAGCCACTAGATAGACTACCAGGTAGCTATGAGGAGAAGCCCTCTGTGGATGTGTCTGTCACTACTGGATAGCTGTGAGGACAGACTGGCTGTGTATGTGTTACTACTCAGTTATATACATGTGAGTTCATATCATGAGTATTCTTGATGGGTTCAGCTGTTGTAGGAGTTAGATGCTGATCTTGGTGTACTCCTTCCTGCTAGTCACTGAGTTTTCTTTTCCTCAGATGTAAAATGGATGTAGTGATGGTAATGATTGCCAAGTCCTCATGGGACTGTGGTAAAGTCATGTGAGATTTTTTACATACGTGTCCTTTGTGAACTCTGTAGCAAGCCATGCACACGAGTGTTTTTGCTTATGCTTTTGTGTTTTGGAGAAAGTCTCACTATATAGCGTTGGCTGGCCTGGGACTCAGTCTGATGACCAGGCTGGCCTCGAACTCTGCCTCCTAAGTGCTGGGATTAAAAGCATTCACCACCATGTCCTGTATTATTATTATTATTATATTAAAAAGATTGCTCTTTAAACCTAGCAATTGAGAGGCAGAGGGAAATGGATCTCTGAGATTGAGGCCATTCTGGCTACAAAGAGTTTCAGGACAGTCAGGACTGTTACACAGAGAAACCCTGTCTCAAAAAATAAAAACAACAATAACAACAACAAAACTAGTTTGTGTGTTTGGAGAGAACAACTTATAGGAATCATTTTCCTCCTACTACTATGTGGGTCCCAGGAATGTAACTTGGGTGTCATGCTTAGTCATAGTCATCTTGAGGGCCCTTGTTTGTTTTTGAGATAGAGTTTCACTTGCTCTGTAGTCCAGGCTAGCCTCAAAATCTGGGCAGTCTTTTTGTCTCAGACTCTCCAGTGCTAGGATTGTAAGTATGAGCCGCTACACCCAGTTTACACATGTGTTATTCATAGTTCATGATTCCTGTTTACTCCAGGAATTATAAACTACTGACTGTTGTCAGTTGGAGTAGGTCCCAATGTTTTTGTTTTTTGTCTTTGCAGCACTGGGGATGGTGCCCAAGGGATTGCATGGGCTAATGCATGCTCAACTTGGCCACATCCCTGGATGTGGATGCATTCCGAAGGAAATCCCCACTCCATACCCCCTTTAGGTCCTTCCTTCACTCTCCACCTTGCTGCTTTTTTTTAGTTTGAAGTTCATGGAGGTGGGCGGGACCAGACCCCCACCCAGCATTGCCAGTTGCTCTTCTGTGAGCAAACCTGAGCATCAAGCCAGCCTTTTTTGGGATTGGGAGCCTACAGTATGAACAAGTCAGCATTGTATCCCTGAACTAAACCTGGCTGCTTCTGCCCCACTGGAGATGCCTGTGGAGTCAGCCTTTCCCAGTACTTGACAGGAGCTTTGGGTGTCGTCCCCCCTCCCCCCACCAGCCCTCTCCTTTCCTTGGTGAGTTTGTCTGGTAGCTTTCAGAAGTGTTTCTCAAACTGGAAAACCCCAGGTCTGGAGCCTCTGATTTACAGTCTCTACTTTTAGAAAACCACAAGAGTCCTGCAAATGCTATGTTGTTAGTTCTTTATTGTATTGTAACAAGTCTTCTTAGAATTTAGTGGTTTGAGGTTTAAAACAAGGTTAAACATTTATTTTCCTCCAAGTTTCTGTGGGTCAGAGAATTCAGCTAAGTGGGAGGTTTTGGTTCAGTCTTGCAGTTGAAAGTGGCTTATTCATAGAGTCGCGATTTTGGTGTGGTTCTTGAGGGGACACCTTGATTCCCCACCATATAGGCCTTTCCATAGGAATTTATACTGTTTTCACAATGTAGTACCTAGTTGTTCTTGCCCTTCCCCAATGGGAACCCAAGAAAGACTATGTAGGCAAAAACAACAGTACTGTGTGTACTAAAATACATATAATTTGCTGGGTGTGGTGGCACATGCCTGTAATCTCAGCCCTCAGGGGGCAGAGGCAGGAGGCCAGCCAGATCAGTTCTCTGCCAGTTAGGGCTACACAGCAAGACCCCTCCAAATAACCACCCCCCAAAAAAAAATCTCAAGTAAATAAATTGATTATGTTCCCTCCAATATTTAAGTTTTAGGGATTAACTCATGTTGTCGGGCTTGGCAGCAAGTGCCTTTACTGACTGAGCCATCTCATCAGCCCAAGGTTACTTTTTGACCATTTTAAATTTGTAGTTCTTTAATATTCATTTATTTTATGGTGAAGATGTTTAGAATTAGGCAGTGTAAGGCACCTAAATGGTGAGATGAAAATTATCTCAACTATAAATCAACATACAGCAAACATGCAGGGTCGATGTTCAAGATGGTCATTACTGCTTCCTGTTCTTGACACACAGATAGGTTAGGTCCCCTCACCCAGGAATGACTTGCATCTTGTCACTTATTTTTAATTTTTATTTTAAAAAAATATTTATTTATTAAATGTTTCATTTTTTCAAGACAAGGTTTCTTTGTGCATCCCTAGCTGTCCTGGAACTCACTCTGTAGACCAGGCTGCCCTTGAACTCAGAGATCTACCTGCCTCTGCCTCCCTGCTGGAATTAAAGGTGTGCACCACTACTTCCTGGCTTTATTTTATTTTTTATGGGTATGTGTACACCTGAGTGTGTTTTAAGCCAATGGAGGAATCTGCAAGGTCAGAAGAGGCACACTGGATCCCCTGGAACTGCAGTTCTAAGTTGCTATGTAGTCTTCTACAAGAGCAATAAGTGCTCTTATCTGTGGGACAGTTTTTCTAGCACCAGTTCTGTCACACAAGACAGAAGCACTTTCAGGAAAATGTCCCTTGACTACTGTTGAGTTTCCTGGAGAGTTGTCTGTAGGTCTGCAAACAGTTGGAATACCCCAGCACAATACACTTTTCTTGAATTCCAACACTTGAAAGGTAGACTGCAAATTCAAGGCAGCCTGGCAATAGTATAAAACAGCAACAGAAACATTTTCTCTATGAATTTGAGACCAGCTTGGATCATTCCAGGCCAGTTTAGTCTGCATAATGATCTCTGTCTCAAAAAACAAAAATTTTAATTATGGTTGTAGAGATGGCTCAGTAGTCAAGAGACTGGCTGCTCTTCTGCAGGACCTGGGTTCAATCCTAGCATCGATATGGCAGCTAACAACTATAATTCCAGTTCAGGGGATCTAGCACTAGTACTCTCTTCCAACATTCATGGGTACCAAGTGCATATGGTGCACACAGACAGATATGTGTGGGCAAAATACCCATACACATAAAATAAAAATAAATTTATTTAATTACTTAAAAATTATGTATATATGCATGTGGTTATGTGCATATGTGAATGAGTGCAGGTGCTCTCAGCGTTTAGAAGGTATTGGATCTTGTAGAGCTTGAGTTTCTGGTAGTGGTGAGCCCACCCAGTGTTGGTGCTGGGATCCAAAGTTGGGTCTTCTGCAAGAGCAGTATGAGCTTTTAACTGTTAAACCAGGTCTCCAGCGCCATCAGAGTCTCATATAGCCCAGGCTGGTTTACAACTTGCTATATGTGTGGTAGAAGGGGACCTTGAATATTCTTATCTATCTCCAGGGTATTGGATTACAGACTCATGCTATCACATCCAGCTTTGTTTTCTTTAGAGACAGTATTTTGCTTTAAAACACTTTGTTAAATTATTTATGAAAAAAATTATATTGCCAGGTGTTGGTGGTGCACACCCTTAATCCCATCACTCAGGAGGCAGAGGCAGGTGGATCTGTGTGAGTTAAAAGCCAACCTGGTCTACAAGAGCTATTTCCAAGGACAGGCACCAAAACTACACAGTGAGAGCCGGGTGGTGGTAGTGCATGCCTTTAATCCCAGCATTCGGGAGGCAGAGGCAGGAGGATCTTTGTGAGTTTGAGGCCAACCCAGTCTACAAGAGCTCGTTCCAGGACAGGCACCAAAGCTACAAAGAAACCTTGTCTCAAAATACCAAAAAAAAAAAAAGATAAAAACAATCAGAAAAATTATTTATGTTTGTGTGTACATGTACACAATGGTATACATGTGGAGGCCAGATAACTTGCTGGAGTTGGCTCTCCTTCCATCATGTAGGTCTCAGGGATTGAATTCAGGGCATCGGGCTTCTTGGTAGCAGGCACCTTTACCTGCTGAGCCATCTCTCCAGACCAAGTCTTGCTTTGCATTCCATGCTGGCCTTGAACTTGCAATAGTCCCTCTACTCTAATTCTTCAGTGCTTGGATTACAGGTGTATGCTACAATACTAGCTTTTTTGGGTTGGGGTGGAGGTTGGGGGGCAGGCAGTATTTGGCTACATTGCTCCAGGCTGGACTAGTCTTCTGCCTCATGAGTGATAGGATTACAGGAGTGTGCCATTATGCTCAGCTTCTTTGAGCATGTAAGCTCCAGAAAGATTGAACACAGGGAAACAGGCACTTACAAAACAGAAAGGATCGAAGTTGTGAGACTCAAGGAGGGTATATCACTGGAGCCTCGACAGCTAGGAAGCCATTATTGGCATTGCCACCCACACTACTGCTCTTTAACACTGAGGTAGCAACTGGTGGCCAGATATTTGCTATTGAAAAGCAGTGGCAGCCACATCCAGGAACTCCTTAGTGTTCTGTTATCAAAGGCCAAGCTATTGAGTCAGGAGCTACATTTTAACAAACTCTCCAATGGTTTACTTGTGTGTGGTTGATCTGCCCACAAAACTATGGGTCTCTGTCATCTTGATTGCTTATTGGAAGGGAATGAAGGCCTATTGTTTGTTTTCCCAGCTCTTAATCTAGAAAGAGTGGACTGGGGACTGAAGCAGCACATACACTGAGCTCTCTGCACTTCTGCATCCTCCAGAGATGTTGTACATATTCACCTTTTTTTTTTAATCTTTTTTTTCTTTTTTTGTTTTGATTTATATTCACCTTCTTTAAAAGCAAGTAATAGCATGTGTGATGGCACATGCCTTGGATCCCAGCAGGGCATGGGGTAGGCAGATCTCTGTGAGTTCAGGTCCAAGTCAGGGCTACTATGTAGTCCTGTGTAAGAGGAGAGAGGGCCTGCTTATCCCAGCCGCCCAGCTAGCTTATACCCGAAATAATCACACAGAAACTGTATTAATTAAAACACTGCTTGGCCATTAGCTCTAGCCTCCTATTGGCTAACTCTCACATCTCGATCTAACCCATTTTTGTTAATCCGTATATTACCACATGGCAGTGGCCTACCGGGAAAGATTTGGCATGTCTGTCTCTGGCAGCTCCATGGCAGCTCTCCTTCTCTGACTGACTCTCTTTGTTCCTCCCAGAATTTAGTTCTGTCTCCTCACCTACCCAAGTTCTGCCTTATCACCAGGCCCAAAGCAATTTTTTTATTAACCAATAAAAGCAACACATAAACAAAAGAACCTCCTACACCAGTCTTGTCTCAGAAAACAAATGAACAAAAAATATACAAGTAATAGAGCCTGTGAGATGACTCAGCAGCTCAAGGTACTTGCCATCAAGTTTGACATCCTGAGTTCTGTTCCTGGGACCCACACACTGGAAGGAGAGAACTGATTCCCAAAAGTTGTCCTTTGACATCCCCCTGTGTGCTGTGGCATACATGAATATACACAATTAACACAATGCAACAACAAATTCAACACTTATATAGCAATACATCACAGCTTTCTGCATCAGGGTCTGCAGAGTCATCTTATTCTTTTCAGTATCTGCACAGAACTTCACTATATGGTTTTAAAATCTCAGGAACAGCTTGACATGCTGGCACTCACATAATCCTTGTACTTGGAAAGCAGAGGCAGGAGGAACAGGAGTTTGAGGTAATTTTTAGTGTTTGAAGCTAATGTGCGCCATATGACACCCTATCTCAGAAAACCAACCAAAACAAGCAAACAAAACTAAACAAAAACCTAACCTGATGAGGCTGTGTAACAGTCTATGGGCACATCCTAATAGAACTAGGACTTCATGTTTGCTTCTTGCCTCCTCCGTGCTCAGGCCCAGTGTATATGTCATCTCTTTTAACTGGTACTATAACCAACTTCACATGAGTGAACTCAGGCTCTGAAAGGTGAATAGTCCATCAACTAAGAAAGCACCCTATTGAGATATTTTCTAAGTGTGTGCCCGTATCAGTATGCACATGGAGGTCAGAGGTGAACATTTGGAGTTTCTTCTAGTGTGGGTTCTGAGGGTGGAACTCATCAGCTTGTGTGGCAGGTGCTTTTACCATCTTGTTTGCTTCAGATTAAGACTTTATTATTATTTATTGTTTGTTTATTTCTGAGACGGGTCTCCAGTCCAGGTTTCATGGGACTTTCTTGGACTTGTGCCACTTCCTCCTCCTCCCCCTGTGAGGAACTGTAATTGCAGGTGTGCCTCAGCCTTGCCCCATGAGACTTGAATCCAAGTCTGCTATCTTCTGTAATTTATTTGACACAGCATCTCAAAGTGTTAGGAGTGTTGTTTTTGTTTTTGTTTTGTCTCTTCATGAAGCCCTGGCCTCAGGGCTTCATTTGCAGCAATCCCTTTGCCCTAGCCCCAGAGTGCTGATACTACAGGCTAGTACCCACCACGCCTGACTTCAGAATGGTGAGACTTTGGTGCTGGAGAGATGGCTCAGCAGTTAAGAGTTCTTGCTGCTTTTCCAGAGAACCTGTGCTTGATTCCTTAGCACCTGTGTGGTGGCTTCGAACCATCTGTAACTCCAGTTCCAGAGAATCCCACTTCCTTTTGACCTTTGTGGGCTCCGCCAGGCACCCAAGTGATACACAAATATACATACGGACAAACATCTGTACAAGTAAATAAATCTTTAAAAACAAATATCAAAATTAAAAAAGAACAACAAAATGGGCAGCCTTAAATACTTTGTCTTATGCTCTGTGAAAAGAGTCTTGGTTATTTTGGGTAAGCATTTAGGTAATTTCCCTTTTTTCTCACACAGGTATCCAGCTCACATTGAAGACATTGACTACGAAGAAGGGAAAGTTCTCATCCATTTCAAGCGCTGGAACCATCGTTACGATGAGTGGTTTTGCTGGGACAGTCCTTACCTCCGCCCTTTAGAGAAGATCCAGCTGAGGAAAGAGGGCTTGCATGAGGAGGATGGCTCTTCTGTGAGTAGCGAATCCATGGAGTTCTGTAGTGTAGACTGCTGAGCCTCAGGCAGTGTGTGTGTGTCTGGTCTTTGCTCTTTAGTGGGCAAGTCAGAACGCACTGGTGAGCAATCTTTGGCTTGGCTTGTGATGGTAACTATGTGCAGTCTAGTTTTTACTTGTTTGATGCAGTTGATGTGATAGAAGCTCACTTATATTGGATTCCATCCATATGAATAAGGTTTTATGTCTCTTTCACTGTTTTCCTAGTGTCTGAAGTACTATCGGGTTCATAGTAAGTCTTCAGGAAATATTTCTATAATAAACCAGGTACTCCTAGTACTTAGGAGGCCAGGGTTCATGGATTGCTGTGTGTTTGAGACTAGCATGGGCTACAAAGTAAGACCTTGTCTTAAACACCCCGACATCTCCTCTGCCAGGAATGGTGATACATGCTTCTGATCCCAACCCTGAGGATATGGAGGCAGAGAGGTATCAAGAGGTCAAGGACTCTGTCCAAAGAACCAAACCAAACCAAGCCAGTGGCACTCATATCTCAGAGGCAGGACACTTCTACAGCTCAAGGCCAACCTGGTTTACATGGCAGGCTCCAGACCAACCAGAACTACATAATGAGACTCATTTTAAAAACAACAATAAATAAAAATATCCCAGACTATGATATAATGAATGGATGATTGAAATCTAGAATGTTGTATACTAGATAAGGTAGCCATGAAGATCCTTTGCTGTGCTAATCTCCAATTATTTAAGTAGACATTTTATATGTGGATCCTGAGCTTGTTATACAGTCTTTTATTAGCCCTGGATAACTTGGACTTGATTGGACTGTTTTGGCTTTTCTAAATTTCCTTACTGCTTCTGGAGCTTTGACTGCCTTCAGAATGATGCACAAACCTTTACTTTTGTTTAAAACAGACATTGAGACATTTGTGGTAGCTCTTGTTTTGGGATCTGACTCAACCTGGATTCTGGTTTCCATTTTAACCTCACTGAGGAACTTGAACTCTGGCTGGCCTTTTTGTTTTGCTTATTTTCCCCTTCGAAATTAGGATGTTCAATATTGTTCCATTTGATCATTATGAATGCAAACTGTGTGCTGAGAAAATAGCACGAAATATGAAAGTTACATGAGCACCTCCCTTGGTCTGGGGCCTGGCAGTACTGTGGGTGGCATGAGATGCCCTGAATGCTGCTTCCTTGAAGAGGAAGTAGCCTCATTCCTTCCAGCTCCTAAACTAGGTATGTGTAACAATGCCCAGCTATTTTATTTTTTAAGATTTGTTTATTTTATTTTATGTGTATGGGGTTTGTATGCGTGTATATATTTGGAGGTCAGAAGAAGGCATCAGATCTCTTGGAACTATAGGGTTTTTTTTTTTTCTTTCTTTCTTTCTTTTTTTTTTTTTCTTCTTTTCCCCCTTTTGGTTTTTTGAGACAGGGTTTCTCTGTGTAGCTTTGGAGCCTGTCCTGGAACTAGTAGACTAGGCTGGCCTCAAATTCACAGAGATCTGCCTCCCTCTGCCTCCAGAGTGCTGGGATTAAAGGCATGCGCCACCACCGCCTGGCTTGGAACTATAGTTATAAAGATGGTTGTGAACCATCGTGTGGGTACTGGGAACCAAACACAGGTCCTCTGCAAGAGAAGCAAGTACTTTTTTTTTTTTTTGGACAGGGTTTTTCTGTGTAGCTCTGTCTGTCCTGGAACTCACTCTGTAGACCAGGCTGGCTTGAACTCACAGAGATCTACCTGCCTCTGCCTCTTTAGAGTTTGGATTAAAGGTGTGCCACTACTGCCTGGCTGAAGCAAGTGATCTTAACCCCTGAGTCGTCTCTCCAGCTTCTACCTTCTCGTTTTTGGCTCTCTGTGCTCACTGTCATGTATCTCAGTAGCTCATTCCAGGACACTCTTGTTTGTTTCTGTGTGTGTATGTGTGTGTGTGTACACTCATATCATTCATATATATATATTCTCATATGAGTGTTACATGTACTATGTGTGTGCTTTGTGCCTGAAGAGGCTAAAAGAGAGTGTTGGATCCCCTCCAAATTGAGGTAAGACATTTTTGAGCTTATGTGTATGCTCAGATCCAAATCCCAGTCCGTTGCAAGAACAGCACGTACTCATAACTGCTGAGCCATTTATCCAGCCCCAATTGTTATTATTTTTTAATTAAAAATATTTGTTTGTGTATGTATGATACACGTGCAGAAAAACTTTTAGGAGTTGATTCTTTGCACATGTGGGTTCTGGGAATTGAATTTAGATTGTTGGGCTTGGGGGTAAGTGCCTTGACCTGCTAAGTCATCTTGACTAGCCCATTTTTTCCTTGATTTGTTCCTATTTTATTTATTTATTAAAAGATTTTAAATGATTTATTTAACTTTATTTTATGTGCATTGCTATGAAGGTGTCAGATCCCCTGGAACTGGATTTATAGAGAATTCTGAGCTGCCATTTGGGTGCTGGGAATTGAACCTGGGTCCTCTAGATAACCATTGAGCCATCTCTCCAGTCCCCCCTTGTTGCTATTTTATTAAAATTATTTATTTATTTGTTTATTGGTTTATTGATTGTATGTGTGCACTTATGCCACAGTATAGGTTTTAGATGTCGAGGACAAGTTGCAGGAGTTGTCCCTTGTTCTAGCATGCATGTTTCAAGGATAGAACTCAGGCTATCAGGTCTGGTAGCACTTGCCTCATCCATTGAGCCATCTTGCCAGCCCTTTGTTCGTTTTTGAGAATTAATCTTTCTGTGTGGCCAAGGCTAACTTCACAGTCCTGATCCTTCTGCCTTAGTGTTCCCAGTGCTAATATTGCTGGCTCTCGTCACCATACCAGCTCTCCCTTACTACTCACACGCATCCAGCTGCTTTTATGAATTGGGCTATAATGTGCACCTATAGAATTGTGTTGGTAACCGGACTTTTTTTTTTTAATAGGAATTTCAAATAAACGAGCAAGTGCTTGCTTGCTGGTCTGACTGTCGATTTTATCCAGCCAAAGTCACTGCTGTAAACAAGGATGGTAAGGTGTTGCAGTTGCAGTTTTTTTCACTTCTGTTGTAGGGAAATTTTACAATATGAGTATTTGCTAGTGTGTTAGTATTTATTGCCTAGGAATAATTTTTTCATGTTAATCTGCCTGGCAGTAGGACAAGATTATAAATGGAAAAGAAAGCTGGATACAAAGGATAGATTTGCTCCAGGTTCAATCCCCAGCATCAGAAATAAAAGAGAGGGAGGGGATTAATTCTTTGCTACTAAATTCCAGTCATTATTTCGTCAACCAATCACATTGGGCTCTGGTGAGAAGTCCATTCTGTCTAGAAATTCTTGATATTTTGGTGAAATAAACACCATTGTTTATTTATTTGTTAGTTAACAGCTTGCAAATTAAATGGACATCAACAAACATTTGAAAATATGCTTTGTGGATGCAAGGTGATTTAGGGTGCTAGGATACAGAATCTCGAGTGTAGTGGTTACTTTCCCAGAGTTTTGCACATATGGGAATACAGGGCAAGGACTTTGATCCAAAAACTTGCATTTTTTTTTGAGTGCAAGGAAGTGGTATGGGGAATAATTCGCATGATCAGAAGGGACTTTGGGTCCATATGGTGTCTCTTCCTTAGCATAGTCCAGCAGGGTGTCTGTGCTTTGGCCCTGATCTCTGGAGTGGATGTTTTGAGCAATCAGGGCCCTTCTGTATCAGGTCAAGAGGCCAAAGATGTTGCTCACTAAGAGAGCCCTGGGCTAGCATGCATGGGACCCTGGACCAATCCAAAGCCCTGAAAAGGAAAGGAAGAACAAATTAAAACAGAACAGAAAACCAACAACAGCCCACATTAGACTTTTTTGTTGTTGCTGTTTTTGAGACAGAATCTCACTATGAAGCCTCTGCTGGCCTGGATCACTATGCAGGCCAGCCTGGCCTAGAATTCATAGAGATCCCTGATTACTTCTACCTCCTGTGCTAGGATTAAAGTCATACACACCATGCCTGGCCCACACTGGTTTTTCATTCCATGAAGTTATATAGCTGTTTATTCAGTACTCTGCCAAGTGTTGGACGGTTAAGTTTTGTCTGAAAGTGGTTGAAATTGTCTAAAGAAACCTCCAAAGTGAGGTTCCGTCTTTTGAGCTATCTAAGTAGTTATTGATTTTTCCAGTTCACATAAAGTCCATTTGGATAATTCCATCTTTCCCTGAGTTATGTTTTATATTTATAAGCCTGTGTTCAAAATAACATCTGTGATTAGTGGTTTTCAAATATATCTTATCAACAGACAGCTTGTTTGGGGAAAAGCTCACATATTTAACCACTGCAAGTCCTCTTAGAAACAGACATAGTTAGGTCAAGATGTATTTTGCCTCTCCAGATTCTTGTTTTCAAGATTTTCTTTCTTTATTTACTAGCTTTTTATAATCATGCATTCTTTAGGTTCATAAAGGGCTGGAAAAGCTATACAGTGATTAGTGCTGGTCAAGTCATGTTCTTCCCGCCAGTAAGACAGATGCATTGGAGATGCTCCCTTGGGGAACATCAGTCCTTCAGCTGGAATGAAAATTTGGGGGTGTTCCATGAGTCACTCCTTAGATAACAGCAATAGTTAGCAGGAGCGTCTTTAATTCCCAAGATGGCCGAGTCCATGGGGGATAGAATTGGAATAGAGTGACCGGGATCAGATACACAACCGAGGACGGGCAGATGGAGGAAGGGGATTTTAGGAGCTTTGTGGTGGTGATGGGGGAGGGGGGGTGATCCCTTGGAAAAGTAGAGGGTGGTTTCATAGAGGTCACAGAAGTCTTAGCACTGACAGTTTATGTCTAGTGTTTACAGAGCTCTGAATTTGGCATATGACAGCAACTGAAAGACCTAGTAAGGCAGAACAAAGCCCATGTACAAAGGGGCTGGAGGGCAGTGCAGTTGCAGGGTGGTACAGACGATCCTAATAAGGATGAGAAGGGTGTGGGTGTGTGGGTTGGCTGTGAAAACTTTTTGTAGTAATTATTTAAGGAATAAACATCATTAACTACATTATTGGCTATAGCTAATTAGTTTTAGAAGGCTCTTAAGCTGGGCGACTACAGTTGGACATGGTGGCACATACATGTAATTCAACATAGACTAGAGGATCCCAAGTTTGCAGTCAGCTTTGGGCTACATACTGAGTTAGAGACCAGCCTGGGCTACACAGTAAGACTCAGCCTCAGGAAAACACACAGCACAACCAATCAAATCAAACAGTATTAACAAGATAAATGGGGTAACTAAAGCATTACAAATTTAAAAAGTCCTTTCTGTTGTTTCCTTATGAGTTCATATTATAGGAAGGAGAGTCATCAGACCATGGGCTCCTGAAGTGGTCATTGGCCTCTGGTGGATTGGTTCGGTAGCTCTGAATTAATTCCACCTGCTTCATTTACTCAGTTGCAGGACATGTTGACTGAGTGTGGATTTCTGCCAAGGCCTGTTTATGTTGTGCTGTCAGCTTTGGTGGTTCTTGAGGCTCACTGGAAGAGTGCAAGAGGATATAGAGTGGACTAAATCCTGAAGTGGGAAGTTATCAAGACATGGTGGGAAAGCTGGCCTTGTGGGCGCTCAGATCTGTGCCTAGTAAAGACACTGATTTCTTTTCTGTGATCTGTGCCCCCCATCCACTGATCTTAGGTACTGTCTCCAGACTTAGCCTTTATTCTTGGGTCTGGCAGAATAAGTAGGTGATTCTTACTTCATGCTGCTTCATGAAGGCCTTGTGGGATTATTTGTCTTGTTTTGTTTTGAGAGCAGGTCTGGTTCTGGAACCTGTAGTACTTACTTCTCCAGCCTCAGCCTCCCAAATACTGGGGTTACAGGCATGTGTCATCTTGCCCCACACCTTCTTTCCTTCTCCCTGCTTGTCCATCTTTCTCTTTGTTTGTTTGGGGGGGCTGGGATTAAATAAACCCAAGGCTTCATGCATGCCAGGACAGTGCTCTACCACTGAGCTATATTCCAAGCCCTTGACTTTCTTTTCATTCCTACCTTGGATTTCTCTACCTGCCTCAGTTGATTTTCTCAGTAGGCCCTGTAAGGAGGGGGCTCTCTCCTGCCAAGGTGTCCTTTGATTCCCTCTAAGCTACTTTGTCTAGACTGTGCTGATAAGGGGAAGCTTATGCATTCATCTTTGGTTTAACTTTTTTCCCTTTCTTTTTTTCTTTCTTTCCTTCCTTCCTTCTTCTTCTTTTTCTTTCTTTCTTTTTTTTAGAGACAGAGTTTTTCTGTGTAACAGTCCTGTCTGTCCTGGAACCAGCTCTGTAGACCAGGCTGGCCTTGAACTCATAGTGATCTGCCTATCTCTGGGATTAAAGGCTGCACCTCTACCCCCCAGCTGGTTTACGTTCTCGTTGCTCTTAGTTTCCTCTGAGGTTTTCCTGAAGCTGAACACTGACTGAGCAGGTTGTGGGGACTCTGGGCAGAGTAGGCAGCAGCAACTGTTGTCAGGAGGAGTCTGGCATGATTTATAATCCCTAAATAACAACTAAAGAGTTTCTTAGGGAAATTGGCTAACACTTGGAGAAGAGGGAGAACAGTACTTGCCATTAATGGATCTTTGGGTTTTTGTTGTTGTTGTTTGTTTGTTTGTTTTGTTTTGTTTTAATGAAGATTTCTGTATCCCAGGCCGGCTTTGATTTACTGTGTAGCTGAGGATGCCCTTGGCTCAGGATCCTTTGCCTCTATCTTCAGAGTGCTAAGACTGTAAAATCCTTCACCACACCTGGTTGTTGTTTTGGTTTTGAATTAAGATCTTACTCCATACTCCTGGCTGTCCTGTTCTTACTGTGCAGCCAGTGTTGGCCTCAAGCTCATAGCAACCCTCCTGCATCAGTTTCCCAAGTGCTGAGATTACAAGTGGGGCACCATGCCCAGCTTTTTTGTTTTTGTATACAGTGTTCTGTCTGCATGTTATGCCTGCATGCCAGAAGAGGGCACCAGATCTCATTATAGATGGTTGTGAGCCATCATGTGGTTGCTGGGAATTGAACTCAGGAAGGAGGTTTGTATGAGCAACCAGTGCTCTTAACCTCTGAGTCGTCTCTTCAGCCCATGCCCAGCTTTTTATTGGTTCTTTGGCAGTGGAAAAATAACTGCATTTAGTGTGAAACAACCTTAGTTGGTAACTATTTTAGCCCCCCCCATCCCTCAGTGTAGGAATGAAAGACAGGATTCTGGTTTCAGTGTGTGTGTGTGTGTGTGTGGTTGTGTGTGTGTAGCCATCTTTGGTGAGCTGACGTGGCTCTTGTCCAGAGTTCTTGACTCGTCTTTCAGATATATTTTTTCTCCTTAAGACAGAGTCTGGCTAGGTTGCAGAGGCTGGCCTTGGATTTTTGGACTTAAGTGCTCCTTCTCCCTCAGGCTCCTTAGGAGTTGGGTTGCCCATGTATATTGCCATGCCTACCATCTCCAGTTTTATTTGGGGAAATCAGAGCCACATGACTGTGAGGGCTCTGTGCCTCAGTGGAACACCATTGTTCCTAAGGGTTTCTCACTGAAGAAACTGCAAGTGGTTAGCATTCGCAACAAGATGGGTGGCTGTTCCTCATATTGATCTTATGTTGCCCAGGCTGATCTGTAGACCAGGCTGGCCTAAATTTGTAGTAGTCCTTGTGTTGCTGGGCTTAAGGGTGAGTGAGTGTACTAAGCTAGTCCTCTTCCTAATTAGATGCATATTTCTAGGTCACATGCTCTCCTTTCCTTCAGTTCAGTCTATTTTGGGCCAGTGCCTGGAGCTTGTGTTTATAACAGGAAATGCTCTAGAAATGGTCTCAGGTTTCTAGAGAGCAGTTCTTTTCTGTATTTTCTTTATGCTGGCATGGACCCTACATTTTGGGTATGGGTAGTTTGGTACCTGTGAGCAGCTTTGCAGAGAGGATAACAAAAGGAAGACTTAGGTACACAAGTGCAGGATCTGACTTTGTTCTCATTCTGTTGTCTGTGGAGGGCTCTATTTACAGAGTGACTTGGTGGTGGTGATAATTAGAGCTGCCTACTGATCTTTTCTCTGTGACAGTCTCTGGGCTAAGTTATTTTCACACTTTGTTGCTTTTAAGACTGGGTCTTACTATGTAGCCTGGATTGGCCTAGAACTCATGACTATCTTGCTTTGTCTTCCAAGTGCTGGGTCTGTGCCACTCTATCTAGTGGGATTTGCATGTTTATCTCATTTAGTCTTCACACAGATGTCGAAAGGTCATTAGCATCAAAGTCGTCTTTATTTTATAGGTGAGAAATAAAGCTCACAGTAGAAAATGAACATCAGTGAACACAAAGAACATAAATAGAGCTGAGGTTTGAGGTCTGTGAGGCTCTAGAGTTTCTGAACTGCATCTTTGTAGTTCAAGCCTGTGTCTCCAGAGCATGCCAGCAGGATTTTCCTGAAAGGGCACAAGCTGCAAGATTTTCTGTTGCAGTGAAAAGACACCATGACCACAACAACTTTTATGAAGAAAATTGAGGGACTCACTTAAAATTTCAGAGGTTTACTCCACTATCATCATGGCAGGGAGTATGGTGGCGAGCAAACAGTGCTGGAGTAACTGAGAGCCCTACATCTTGCAGGAAACTGGAAGTTGACTGAGCAGTGGGTGGTGATACCCTGAGCATAGGAAACCTCAAAGCCTGACTCCACAGTGACTCACTTCCTCCAACAAAGCCACACTTCCTATAGTGCTACTCCCTTATGAGATTATGGGGGCCAAATTACATTCAAACTACCACATTCAGTATGCCTTAGGTGTTTACCGATCTCATGCCAGGGAGGGTGTCAAGTGGTGTCATGTGTGCCTAATCAATCTCTCTCTGTCTCTCTCTGTCTCTCTCTGTCTCTCTCTCTCTCTCTCTCTCTCTCTAGGCTTTTATTGACAGGCATGTTGGTACACACCTTTAATCCCAGCACTCAGGAGGCAGAGGCAGGTGGATCTTTGTGAGTTCTAGGCGATCCTGGTCTACAGAGCAAGTTCCAGGACAGCCAGGACTGTTACACAGAGAAACCCTGTCTTGAAAAACAAAACAAAAAACCAAAACAAGACTAGTGAAAACAAAGTACTTTTTAACATAAAATTTCACAGAGACATCAGCATAGAGAAAAGGCAAAAATGAATGGCATGCTGATTTCACACAAAAAACAGTGGTTTCCAAAGTCCCTAATTGCTTGAAATTCTGATCTTTTCTCCTAGGCTAGGACATGTTCCCCAATTACCTGTCTTACTGGTTTAGGTTACAAGCCTTGTTTATTGACTGATTTGGAGCTCAAGAGTGCCCCATGTTCTGATTGTGGGCTCAGTTATATAGCACCAAGGGTGTAGCTTTCTACCTCTAAATTTTGGGACAGGGAGGGCCTAGCGCCTCCTGCCTGATCCCTAACCGATGAACTCTAAGCATGCCTCATACTAAAATGGACCGTAACACTTTTTATTTCTTACACTGGGCATCTTAGTGATACCCTGTCTTAAAAAGTAAAAAAGCGGCCGGGCAGTGGTGGCGCACGCCTTTAATCCCAGCACTCGGGAGGCAGAGGCAGGCGGATCTTTGTGAGTTCGAGACCAGCCTGGTCTACAAGAACTAGTTCCAGGACAGGCTCCAAAACTACAGAGAAACCCTGTCTTGAAAAACCAAAAAAAAAAAAAAAGTAAAAAGGCTGGAAACATAGCTTGGGTTGAGTGGCTTGGGAAATTTCCTATGGCAGAAAGCAAATCCAGCATGTAAAAGAGCTTAGAAGAAAAGGCTTGGGGAAGGAGAGCCCTCATGTCATATGCATGTCTTGTGCTTAGATGCTGAAGCACTTCTCTGGGTGCTTTCCGATGGGCTGGCCTTGTTCCCACCTTCTGAGTTCATGGGCCACCATACCTGGTGGGAAAATGTGTTTTTTGCTTGTTTTCACTTCTGTTTTTTTGAGTGAGTCTCTAAACAACTAGCTCTGGCTGCTCTGGAACTGCTATATAGGCCTTAGAGAAGAAAAGCTTACAGAGCAGCAGTAGCTGGGTTCTTCACCCCTTTAGCATTCTGACTGCTTCCAAGATCATCTTAGCCTCAGAGGGCAAGGCCTTCCTCTGTTTGACCTGGCACTGATAAAGGGCTGCTTAAACTCACCAAGGCATGTCAGGTTAGAGGAGATAGGGCAGGCTACAATTTTGTTGTTACTGGGATGAAACTCAGCCTTCTGAATGCTACGCATGTGCTGTATCACAGAGCTATATCCTCGAGCAAGGATGTATTTATTTTTTTACTTCTCTCACATTACATGTTATCTGTTAGATGTTATTTGTGGCCAGCAGACCACTCTATTTTCAGCCATCCATGGAGGAATTCCGTGGGGAAATGTTCTTTAAAATTTTTTAAATTGTGTGTGTATGCCTGCAGAATCCAGAAAAGGGTGTCAGATTCCCTGGAGCTGGAGTTACAGGCAGTTGTGAGCCACCTGATGTGGATGCTAGCAACCTAACACTGACCTCTAGAAGAGCAGTGCCTGCTCTTAACCACTCTCCATCCCTTGGGAAAATATTTTTTCTACACAGTCATCATGAAAGTAGATTTGGGACCAGGCCATTGTCATGCCTTCTTTCCTCTGATATATTCTTTAAGCTGTTTAGTGTGAGCCAGGAGAAAGTTTCAAGATGAAGGCTCTTTTCCTGGATGTCAAAAGGGTCAGGAGTGGGTGGGATATTGCTTTGTAGCAGTGGGGCCTCCAAATCTTTGGCCAGAGTTTGGGTTATTTCATAGTGGCCAGCTGGTGTTCTGGATCTGTGGTTTGGACTTCAGCATCAGGGTCTTGGCAATGGACAGTAGGAAAAGAACTGGTCAGAGGTCAGTAGACAGGTGTGTGTTTTAATTCTAGCTGGTTGTTTGTTTTTGAGACAAATTGTTACTTGGTATCCCAGACTGGACTTGACAGCCTACTGAATGCTGTGATTGCAGGCATGAGGTGTTCTTCCTAGCTTTAAGTCCTGTCTTAGATTTAATGTGCAATTGGGTGCCCTCTCATGTAAGGCTTCTACCATTGGGGAGAGTTAACTTCAAAGTGAACCTCAAACAGCTGAAAATGGTGGTCCATTCTACTTTTACAGCTTGAAAATATCTCTAAAAATGGAAGGCCTCCTCTCCTGCTACTTTCTTTTTTGAGTCAGTCTATCACACTATATCCCAGACTGATCTAGAACTCAAGGCAATCATCCTGTCTCAGTCTTCCAGGTGTAGGTACATAGGTACCTACATGTTACTGTATTTGACAACTGTTTCTCTCTCTCCCCCTCCCCTCCCCTCTCCCTCTCTCCATGAGATGACAGGGTTTCTCTATATAACTCTGGCTGTCCTGGAACTTGCTCTGTAGACCAGGCTGGCCTTGAACTTAGAGGTCTGCCTATCTCTGCCTCTTAAGTGCTCCTTGGATTAAAGGTTTACACCCCCACCGCCTGACTGACTATTTTCTTTTTAATGTACTGTATTTTCTTTGTTAATCGTATTGTCCAGCATGGCTTGCCAGCACACAGTATTTAAGATTGAAGGAGAGGGCTGGAGAGATGGCCCAGTAGTTAAGAGCACTGGCTGCTTTTCCAGGAGATTTGGGTTTGATTTCCAGTATCCACATGTTGGCTCACAACTGTTTATAAAACCAGGGTATCCAGTGCCCTCTTTGGTCTCTGTGAATAACAGACACACACATAGTACAGAGACATACATACAAATACCAGTACACATAAAATAAAATTAAATTGAATTTAAAAATACTGAAGGAGAGCTTAATCTTGATGTTGCCATTTCTCAGCTTTATCCCTACATAGCCAGAGATACATTATACCATGTTGCTTAAGAAGTCTTTATTTGCTTGTTTAGTATATATGTATCTGTACATATCTCTCCCCACCCCCTCTCTGCTCACTACCTTATCTTTTCAGATAATGCTTCTTACTGAACCTAGAACTTGATGTTTGACTACAGTAGCTGGCCAGCAAGTGCCAAGCATCTCCTTGTGTCTGCCTCCTAAGTGCTGGGATTATAGGCCTCGGAGTTAATCTTTTTCATATCAGTACTGGGGCCCTAAACTGAGCCATCTCCCTAGCCCTTGAGAAGTCTTCAAAGGTTGGATATAGTGTCACTGTTTGTTCATAATCTCAACATTGGTGAGGCAGGAGAACCACAATGAATTTGAGGTCAGCCTCAGCTACCTGTTAAATTCAAGGCCAGCTTGGGCTACAGAATAAGACCCTATCTCATATAACAATAAACAAACAAGAAAACCCCACCCATTCCCACAAAAATAAAACACAGAAAATCAGAAGGAGTGCTGAAGAGATGGCTCAGTGGTTAACAAACTGCCTGTTTTTCCAAAGGCCCAGTTTTGATTTCCAGCAACCACATGGTGGCTTACAACCATCTGTAACTCCAGTTCCAGGGGATCTGACACCCTCTACTGACCTCTCAGACACTGCAAACATATGGTACACAGATATATATGTAGGCAAAATACCCATATACATAAAGTATAAATAAAATAATTAAAAATAAGTCAATCTTAAAAACCCCAAAAAACCAGATCTGTTTAGCACTCTTTAGCAGTTGCTCTTCTGCTAGATATCACCCACACTGAGGGGCAGGGAAAGAAAGACAGGAGCTTAAACACTTGCTCTCGTGGCCTAAGAATGACATTGCTGAGCTGCCTGTGTAGAGAATAGTTATGCCTTTTTTCCCAGGTGTCTCTGTACTATCCTGAATCTAACTGCTGCTCTTTTACTCGGACAAGCCTGTCCTAGTCAGTTTCCTTCTGTGGTGGTGATGTCTGTTTGATAATGGTCTGCAGTAAAGGTCTATAGGTAACTGCCAATTGCCTTCGGAGGTGTTTCTCAGCTTTATGTCATTTAAACCACCTGGAGGACTTGCTAAAGGCCCCCATGTGCCCAGCTCCCAGCACTTCTCATTTCGTCTCTCCAAGGTAGGGCTGGTGAGCTACACTTCTCAGGAGGTTGCCAGTGTCACTGGTGTGGTAGCTTTGAGCACTGGACTGTTCTGTGCTGTGTACTGTATGAGGAAGAAGTTGAGATTACGTTCTCTGATTTTGAAGACCTTTTGTGAATTTCCGCAGGTGGCATATGAGGATTTCAGAGTAGAGGGAACTGGCCGATAGCTGGAAAGCCAGAAAACCTTTACCGAATGTTACATGGTTGCTGGTTTAAGCTGGCTGCCTATGCTCACTGAGTGGTACCTTCTAGGTAGGAAAATACTTCTGTTGCACAGTGTGGAGATAGAACTGGCCATGGTGGCCGATGCTTGTAATCCCAGCACTTGGGAGGTTGAGGTAGGATAATAGCTGTGAAATCAAGCCAAACCCTGCTACACAGTGTGTTCCAGGCTGATTTGAATTACATTATGAGACCCTATCTCAAAAAAACAAAACAGCTTGTGAGTTGGTAAGAGCCAGCATCAGCATGCAACTGCTATTTTTTTTTTAAATACTCTATTAAAAAATAAGAGGAGATGGAAATGTGTTTCAGTGGGTAAGTGTGTGAGTCACTCTGCTCTGGTGGAGATTTGATTGATTGAGAGGTTAGCATGTACAAGGCCCTGGGTTCAATTGCCAGCACCAAGAAATCCACAAACAAACATACCCAGATGTATGGGTTTCTATCTTTAATATTTCACAGGATTCCTATTGAACAACTGCTGGACAGCATTTAGCATTTTGGCTAAGATAGGTTCACAGATTTTAAGGTTCACACAACCTCTAAAAGACTTGATTACTGCCCTTCAAGACAGAAAATCAAGTAAAGATTAAATTGCAAATGCCGCTCTCCAAGGAATTAGTAAGTCTGTATCTTTTTATTTTTAATTGTTTTACTGTTCTTTTTTCCCCTTGGCTCAAATTCAGTGTAGATACTTCTTATTTTAATGAAACAGCATAAAAATTTTAAAGTGAATTTTGAATTGCTTAGATTAAAAAAAAACAAACAAACCAATCTGACCAATTAAATAGGAAGCTAAATTTGCCTTTGTGTGTGTGTGCTAGGAATTGAACTTAAGGTCTAGCGCATGCTAAGTAGGTACTTTGCCACTGTGAATCTGCCCTCAGTGTGATTCTTTAACTTTTTTTTAAAACACATTTATTGTATTTGGAGTGCCTTTGTGTATATTCTTTAAAAGTTGCTGCTTTCACGAAACAGCAAGTTAAAATCATATCTTCTTGAATTTTAGGTACTTACACTGTGAAATTTTATGATGGAGTAGTTCAAACTGTCAAACATATTCATGTCAAAGCTTTTTCCAAAGATCAGGTGAGAAATGTGGTTTTGTGCTTTGTGTTCTGAACTATGCTAACATTGTACTTTTGTTTCTCAAATAAAGACATTACATGTGTTTATGATGACAAGTCTTTATTTCCTCCATCTGACAGTTTGACCAGAAAGTAATAACACAGGTTTTCAAAAGTTGTACTATTTATGTTTCTTTGTCTTTTCCTTTTAACACAGATTTTCTTCTTTGAAAATGCTAAGTATATTCCCATTGTTTGATTTTTGTTTTCTCATTTCTTTTCAAGTGTTCTGACTCTATCCTCTTCCTGTACCCTCACCCAACACAGGAAGTTTGCACACTTGAGCGCTGGAACAGACTTTCTCTCCAGAGCTCTGAGACCTCAAAATATTTTCTTTATGATTTTCCCCTTTAGTGTCTTTCCTCCTCATGTTTTAATCAAACCAAGGTTTGTGTATTGGTGTTTTTTGGGCTGCTTATAATCCTGATAGTTACTGACGAGACAGCTAAAGCAAGTTGGACAAAGGTTTTTGTTTCTGAGACACCCTCACTGGTTCCTCTGCTTGGGTGGAAGTGGGACTGTGGATGCTGTAACCTGTTGGTACTTTTCTTGTGATGATCAAGTGCTTCCACTTGGCACAGATTTCACCAGATTATTCTATAAATATTGAGGGCAGAAGGACTTTCAAGGAGCCCCAGGAACGTTTTGCCTTTGCTGATTTTCCTTTAGAGAGCATTGAGAAAATGCTGGACTTTGTCCAGATGACTGATGCTTTCTTTTTGCTCACCTCTCAGGCATCTAAAAAGCGGCCCCTGTGTTTGTGCCATTTTTGTGGTGAAGTTTTGTGGAATGAGTTGATACAGGCAGAAGAACTGAAATATGGGCTTGAATGGAACTGGTAGATAGAGAAGTCCTGAGATTCTGCCGCTCTTTATAGGGAAGGTTCAACTTTTTAAAGAAAATATATTTTGGAATAGATTCTTACTCTGACCCAGGCTATCCTTTAACTCATAGTGATCCCCTGCCTCACCTCCCAGGTGCTGGGAATATATGTATGAGCTATGAACCCCATAGAGTTTAACTGTTTATTCAATAAATTGACTGTGGCCTGGAGGGGGGGGGCTTGCTGAGGAAAGATTTACAAGCCGTTCCCTTCTCAATTCCAACTGCCTCTGAGTGTCTCACCTTTCCTCAATCCCAGCAGGCCATCAAGACAGACCTGGCAGCTCCAAGATGTGCGTGTGTAAATGAGATGGACAGACAGATACACACAGAGAGGCAGACAGACAGACAGACAGATAGACAGACACCCTATACCTACCTGCCAAGAGGCTGTAGTCCTTTGACTCAAGATGACTAAAAGTTTTTTTTTAATATATAAAGTATTGCAATAGGTGAAATTTTTACTGTAGAATCTTGTTACTCTAAATAATTTGATGATTTACTTTTGAGTCACATTTAATTTTCTGAGTTTATAAAATGAATATTTACTTGTAGGAAATCTGGAAAGTGCTGAAAAGCAGAAAACTACCCCATTCAGATGAAGGGCTTCCGCTTGTTTTGTGTTTGACACTTTGTGTCTGTCCTGCTGGTTTGTTGTTAGAAATGTGTGTGTTAGTCCAAAAATTAGTGTCAAGTGCATGTTATAGCTTGTTCTTTTAACAATATAACATTCCCCGGAGTTCCTTTGTCTGAAGTTCCAGCTGTTTGGTAGCTCTACAGTGTTCTGTAGTTTGCATGTAGCTCTCCCTGAAATGACTTGTTTCCAGGTGTGCATCAGGGTGTTTGTACCCACTGTGAAGTCTGATTATTTTGTTAGCAAACTCTATTTCGGGAACTTCGTTTCTGTTCAGAAGTAGGAACTTTCAAGTCTTTGACCTGAACTGATATTTACCCCCTTTTAGAAGGGGGTAAACTGCATATGTCTGTTAATTGTTCCTCTCAGTGTCTGGCTTTTTTTCAGAATAGTATTAGAACTAAAAAAGAAAAAAGAAAAGAAAAAAGTCTCACTGTTTATAACTTTTCCCTGTGGGACAAATTTATCTTTGGCTGCTGAGCATTTGATGATTCCGTTCCTACTTCTGGAGAAATCAGTGCTAGAATGTGTGTGCTAGGGATCCCCTGTGATGTCAGGATTGTAGAAGAGGGATTCATGCATAAACAAACTTAATTATAATCTTAGAAATTCTAACTTTTAGAGTCAACTTTATTAGGAGACACTAGGACACAAAATTTTAGAATGAATTTTAAAGTAATTTAGTAACAAATTAGAAGCAATACTACTTTTCAGTGGAGAAAACACCCAACAGCTCAGGAACCCAGTAAGTGGCTTACTGGAGTGAGCACAGCTATTAGCAGAAAGGGAGCTGAGACCTGAGTCCTTGGTCTGTCTTGGGCATTCTGAACAGTGTTCTTATTAAGCCTCCAGGTACCAGTTGGTTTTCTTCTTCATAAAACTGAGCAGCACATACATTGGGCCTCTGAAAAGCCCTGAATAAGAAAGTAAGAACACTCCTATTGGAAACACTGCCTCTAGTCAAGAGTCCCACTAGTTGACATCCTTTTAATTCTTCTCATGTGGCTCTTTGTCATAAGGGAGATTGTAGAGTCTCAGAAGGAGGCTTAAACTCAGGGTTGGTTCTGAAACTCAGATACTCTCCTGGTGCTTTGCATCGTGTGACCCGGCCTGTGTCCTCTTAGTGTCTTCATTGTCTGCATAAGTGTGCAAGCAACCTCCTGATTGTGTATTTGCAAGTAATCACAAAGTGTTTCATCGCTATTTTGCTCATTTTAGAATATTGTGGGTAATGCTAGGCCTAAAGAAACAGATCACAAAAGTCTTTCGTCATCTTCTGAGAAACGAGAGAAATTTAAAGAGCAGAGAAAAGCCACGGTCAACGTCAAGAAAGACAAAGCGGAAAAAGCCTTAAAGACAGAAAAGCGACCCAAACAGCCTGACAAAGAAGGAAAGTTGACCTGCTCAGAAAAGGGCAAAGTGTCAGAGAAAAGCCTTCCCAAGAACGAGAAGGAAGACAAGGAGAACATTTCAGAGAATGACAGGGAGTACTCTGGGGATGTCCAGGTGGAAAAGAAGCCTGAAAATGACCGTGTGAAGAGTCCACAAGAGAACCTGAAGGAGCCGAAAAGAAAACGAGGCAGACCCCCTTCCATAGCTCCTACTGGTGAGTTTCCCACGCGGGCTCTGCAATGCGTGATGCCAGTGTTCTCCTGTGGCCTTTGTGGTTCTTTATACCTTCTGTACTTCAGTCCTTCGTGTTTGTGACTTGCTTGTGTCCTGAAAACGAATCATGCCTGTGGAGCTGAATTTCAGTGAGGTGTGTGTCCAGGTGAACATGTTGGGAGTGTGGCCGTGGCTGAACTTCTGGGTGGACAGCCCATCTTCCCTGAAAGAACCAAGGGAACTGAGGCCTTCTCCTTGTACCTGCTCACATGACGTCAGTCTGAGGAAATAACATCCTAGTGGGCAAACATGAAAGGGGAGAAGAATGGGAGCTGAGGCAACAGGGGCAGGAGGTACAAGTACCACCAGTAGGGCACACTCAGAGCCTGCATGACACCCTGGGTCCAGGCCTTAGTACCCAAACCATGCACACACAAGCTTGAGCCTCTGAGGGAGGCAGGGCCAAAACAAAACTTTAGAAGCTAGAGGCAAGGGCACTTTTTTTTTTCCCCCCGAGACAGAGTTTCTCTGTGGCTTTGGAGCCTGCGCTGGAACTAGCTCTTGTAGACCAGGCTGGTCTCAAACTCACAAAGATCCACCTGCCTCTGCCTCCCGAGTACTGGGATTAAAGGCATGCGCCACCACCGCCCGAGCCGGGCACATTTTAAAGTCAAGCTCTTGGGGGCTGGAGAGATGGCTCAGCAGTTAAGAATATTGTCTGTTCTTCCAAGGGTCCTGAGTTCAATTCCCAGTAACCACATGGTGGCTCATAGCCATCTGTAGTGAGGACTGGTGCTCTCTTCTGGCCTGGAGGTATATATGTAGACAGAATATTGTATACATAATAAATAAATATTTAAAAAAAAGTCGAGCTCTTGCTGGGCATTATGGCTCACACCTGTGACACTAACACTTGGGAAACAGAAGCAGGAGGATGATTAGTTCAAGACTAGCTGGGGCTTTGTTATGATGAGACCCTGTCTCAAAGAAGACATTGAGCTTTTAAAAGATATTTATGGAAGGGGACATTTCAGTCTAAATAGAAAGATAATTTGGTAATTAAATTGGTATGAATTAAGGATTCAATATAGATTTAAGGAATAATATCCAATTATTTAAAGGAAGTATAAACTGAGCTAGGGCATTGCCATGAGTTCAAGGCTAGCCTGGGCTACATAGTGAGTTCCAGGTCAGTTCATGTTAGAATGAAACATTGCCTCAAAAAGAAAAAAAAAAGGAAGTCTTTGGAATTCTTCTAGAATAAACCAAGAATGAAACAAGTTTTAAGTTCTTGCCATACCAGACACGCATTCTTCAAGTGGTTTGGTAGCAGGAAGAGCAGTCCCCGGATGTCTAGATGGAACTCACCATGACTGAATGCGTTTGTGCTCTTTAGACTTTCTTCTTTGCACATTCTTTGTGTGAACATTGAAAAACTGTGAACTCCATCACATTTTCAAGCAATGTCTATGTCCCCCCCCCAGAGCTTTGCACATGATAAATGCATGCTTTACCACTGAGCTACATCCCGAGGCCACAGTATCTCTTTTTTCAGTACAAGTTTAAGCAGTTTCAGTATATAATTTAAAATGTAAAATTTGACATGAAATGTATTTTGTCAAAACTGGAGTAATAGCCCATTCATTGATACCTAGTGGAAAAGTCTTCCTTAAGTTACTTATGTAGTAACTCAAATCTGAGTTCTAATTTTATAGGAGTCCAGATACAGCCTGGTTTGTCTTCAGGTGAAATACGTGCCTCCCCTTTTAAAAACACTGGGTAAAGTCCTTGTTGCATATGACTACTAACCTGAGTTCGACTCTCCGGACCCCACATAAGGGCAGACACTGTAGTGCATGTCTGTAATTCTAGATTGCCCATCCCAGGAGATTCACTGGGAGTTTGTGGGCTAGCCACCTTGTCACATACTGCAAGGGATGGGAAGAGACTCTATCTCAAGGTATAAGACAAAGACTGATCCCCTGGATTGTCATCTGATCTCCACACTTGCTCTGTGATATACAGGACTTGCATTCTCTCTCTCTCTCTCTCTCTCTCTCTCTCTCTCTCTCTCTCTCTCTCTCTCTCACACACACACACACACACACACACACACGAAAATAGAACACTGTAAAAAGTCATTTTTCCTTTGGTTTTTTGATTGTGTTTTGAGACAGGTGTCCTAGAACACTAGACTGGCCTCAAACTCAGAAATCTTCCTGCCTCTACCTGTTGGAATTAAAGGTCTGCACCACCACCAACTCTCCCCCACCCCCCTGTTTTTAAATTGGCCGTGCTGGGGATGAAACCCAAGGCCTTCTGTGTGATAAACAAGTGCTGTGTCTGCTATTAAGCTACACCCACAGCTCTCTCTGTCTTTATTTTTCATATTGACTACATGTTGAAATATTTTATGGATGGATTGGTTTGAATAAAATATATTCTTAATGTTAGTTTTTAATTTCTTAGTATGATTGCTTAAAAATTTGGTCACATGTGGGCTTAACATTTGTTGCTCTCATTATATTTCTGTTGGACAGCATTGTCCTTAAGTTTAGTTGCTATCTTGATTGCCTTTCGAGAAAGAATTAAGCACTAATACCAAGGCCTGCATGACTCCTGATGAACTGATCTCTCTCTGCATTGAGAGTGGTACTAGCTGTATACTGTCCTTAGGAAGATTGAGACAGTACCCCATGCATCTGAGTTCAAGGATGAAGAGTGAGTTGGAACCATCCCGGGTAGTACACCACGTTCAGATAGGGAGTGAGAGGCAGGCTCCCCTCCCCCCATTCAGGGATTGAACCCAATGTTTGCTCATACAAATGCTTCATACCATGCTACATCTTGAGACCCCAAAGCAGACATTCTGTTGAAAGTTGGAGCAGGGCAGTTATGCAGGGAGAAAGAAGAGATGGAAAATGGGACATGTCTGCACCTCAGTTTAGCTCTTCCTGCTGCAGTTTGGAGTCTTTGGAGTATGTACTGGCATATCTGTGTCCCAGTTCACAGACTTCTCATGGAGCCATCCAAGGCTTCAGTCTGCCCAGCATTCATTTATTGCTTTTGTAAGTATGTGGTTGCGTACCAGCTATAAATTTTAGACACATTTTAGAGAGGGGCATTCCCAAGTTTCCCGTTACTGGACTGAAGCATTTGAAGAACAGGCTGCACTTGTGCCCAAGTACTCCCTGGTCAATATCTGTGGAGACCTTGGGCTCATGGCTGTTAACAAGCTTCCAGATGAGGTGTTCTGGGGAGAGTTAGGGGAACATTCGGGTTCTGTATAGGTCCGTGTTTGTATGTGGTATCAAAAGGAAGAAGGCTTGTCTGATGCTGTGTCCATGGTTCAGGCACCCTTAAGAAATCAAGTAGCCTGGATTCATTGATGTGGTGGAGTCCTAAGCTCCCTAGATTACACAGATCTGATTGGGAGCAGACTCTGAGCTGTGTAGAATGAACTGGTTTGTGTTGATGTTCAGCTTAGAATCAATCTTGGATCCAAGTTTCCACCACTTGGAATAGAAAAATGTTGATATGTTGGGAAGATTGAATATAACAAGAGCCAAGAATGGGGGTTACTTCCTCAGCGAGCTCTGCCTCTCTTCTGCCACACTGAAGCTGCTGATCTTAGACCTGGGTCTTTTCTCTTTTCCTCTCATTTGCTTTCTATCCTTTTTTTCTGTCCATAGTCCTCTTTTATCTTCTTTTGCCCCTCCTCAGATTCTTTAGTCCTGCTTTCTTGCCAGGCTCCCTAATCTTTCTTCTGACTCTTTTTGGATTTTCATCTTTCAGATTTGAGGAGAGTAGAGTGTCTTATGCTTTAAGCTTAAAAATAGAAAATGAAGCACCTCCAGGTCTTAGTGTCTACCCTGCTGGGTTAGTGATCTACAGCCATGTCTGGGGCACTGAGATTTGTGTTGGTTTTCATTTAGATCTTCAAAACAATACAAAACAGAACAAAAACACTGAGTACCAGGTAGACACTGAAAACAGTAATCAATTAACCCTGACACAGATTTTAAGAGTGAGCCTGCATAGGTGGGTTTTCAAAGTACTGGGTAGGTCAGGATTTGTTTAGTTTTAGTTCTTTTCTGTCTTAAGACTGGGCAACAGATTTTGAAAAGATTTGATGCTCAAAGTGCCTGTGAGTCAGGCACTGGTGGTACAAGCCTGTAATCCCAGCACTTGAGAAGTGGGGGTCATTTTTAGCTACATACAGAGTTCAAGGCCAGTGGTTCTCAACCTTCCTAATGCTGTGACCCTTTAATATAGTTCCTCATGTTGTGTTGACCCCCAATCATAAAGTTATCTTCATTACTACTTTATAACTATAATTTTGTTACTGTTATAATTGTAATATAAATATTTTTGGAGATAAAGGTTTGTCAAAGGGATTTCAACCCATAGGTTGAGAGCCACGGATCTAGACTTTGTGAGCTCCTGTTCTCCTACAGTACCCTTTAACAATACTGCAGGAGCCTTATATGGTAGCGACTGTCTGTAACCCCAGGAGGTAGAGGCAAGGGGATTAGGAGTTTCAAGTCATCCTTCGCTATATATCTAATTTGAGACCAGCCTGGGGTACTACACTGTCTAATTTTTTCCTTTTCTCCAAATAAAACAAGACTACAGGAACATGTGCAGTAGTGCATGCTTGCAATCCCATCTACTCCAGAGACTGAGGCAGGAGGCTTACAAATTCCAGGCTATCCTCAGCAACTTAGCAAGACACCATCCCTCTCCTGTCCCCTGCCAAGACTTTTATATTGCCTACAAACCTTTGTATTATTTATTTATTTATTTGGTTTTTCGAGACAGGGTTTCTCTGTATTGCTTTGTTGCCTGCCCTGAACTAGCTCTTGTAGACCAGGCTGGCCTAGAACTCACAGAGATCCACCTGCCTCTGCCTCCCGAGTGTTGGGATTAAAGGCATGTGCCACCACCGCCCAGCGAACCTTTGTGTTTTTAAGAGGTCATGTTGGAATGTGGTGTTTTAAAAGAGGTTTTAGAAGTGCTAGAGCCCAGGCAAGACCATAAAAAGAAACTGAGGAAGTCAGTCTGCAGAGTGTGTCAAATCTTCCCAGGGAAACAGCTTGCAAACTCGGTTAGTTGTCTTGTCTTTTTCCTTAAAGTATGAATGTTCATTTTCAGAGTTTAATAATGTGTCTTTTTTTAAAGTTTTGAGGCAGGGTCTTACTGTATCTTAATATCTATAAGGATATCTTTCTCCTCTCTCTTTCTGTATATAAAGTATGTGTGTATGTGTGTGTGTGTGTATGTATATATATGTGTATACATACATACACATACACACAAAATATTGTTTTACTAGTAAAAAGATGCAGTTAGGCACTAAGAGTTATATATTTTTGTGTGCTTTGTATATATTACAGCTGTAGATTCAAACTCTCAAACTTTGCAACCAATAACATTGGAATTGAGAAGGCGGAAAATATCAAAAGGAAGTGACATCCCATTAAAACGTTCCCGACTTGACAAAAATTCATGTGAGTCTCCAATTTATGTATATGTGCCTAGAATTTGATAAGTTTGGTCAACCTCTGTGTCTGTCTGTCCTTTTTCTTGTGAGTGCTAATGACTGTCCTTGAGCTAATGTGAGTGGAATGTGCTTGTGTCAGTACGTTTTTGCTGGAAGCAATGTGATCTGTGTTTGTGTTGGGCTCAGTGATAGCATATCTGCCTCCTTAAAGTGTATTTGATTGGGATTCCTTCTGAGATATTATATGACCTAGTAAGGATGGACTTCATGTGGTGAGAAAAATTTTAGCCAGGCATGGTGGCACATGCCTTCAACACTAGCATTAGGAAGACAGAGGGGGAGGAGAGCTGAGACTCTTCATAGAGAGTCTTGGTCTGAAAAACACACACACACGCACTATATATAGTAATATATATATTACTAGAAAGCAAACATGTTGTCTTAAAAAAGGATTGTGATGGCTTTTAAATAAGGTTCTCGCAGCCCTTACTGTACAGCATACAGCCTTTTCCACTGGAAGCTCCAAAATAGAGCTGTGGTCAAGATTAGGACGTGCCTCTGTACATCTCTTCAGTCCGAATTCTTGACATTTGGCTGTAAGCTCTCCAGCTCAGACTAGGAATTCTTAACAAAGTAAAGTAACTTCCTAGCAGAGGTTTTAGTTTTGCTATAAGCTAGGAAAGGCTATCAGTCTGGCATTCCAGAAGTTTCTGTAGAAAAGCCCTTGTAGAATTGAGCAGCTCAGAATCTGTTTTAGTGGAAGTCTTCCTTCCTGTTGGTTTCTGAGTACAACTCTCTGAATGGTTTACAGCCCAGGAACAGTCCAAAAACCGCTCTGAAAACAGTGATAAAGACTTGTCCAGGAGACGGTCCTCCAGGCTGTCTACTAATGGGACCCATGAGAACCTAGATTCTAACTCGGTTGTACCTGATCTGGTTCATACGGTTGATACGAATCCCCTACAAGACAAGGCATCCAGTGCCAAGGAATCTGCTGAAGGTAAGTCAGTGTCTGTTTTGTATTTAGCCTATCTACTAAAAACAAGTCTAGATTCTTCTGTATAGGTTTGTTTTTCCCCTTTTCTTTTCTTTCTTTTTTTTTAAGATTTAATTTATTTATTATTATTTATTATTAATAATTATTAATTTATTATACATAATAAATAATGTATACAATGTTCTGCCTGCATGTATGCCTGCAGGTCAGAAGAGGGCACCAGATCTCATTACAGATGGCTGTGAGCCACCATGTGATTGCTGGGAATTGAGCTCAGGACCTCTGGAAGAGCAGCCAGTGCTCTTAACCTCTGAGCCACTGTATAGGTTTCTATGTTAGACTGTATTGAAGTTTTTTTTTAAATTAATATGTATAGGGCTGGAGGGATGGCTCAGTGATGCTGCTCTTGCAGAAGAACCACGTTAAATTCCTAACACCCAATTTTGCAACCCATAACTACCCGTAACTTATGTTCTGACGTGGCCTCTGCAGACACTGCATGCATGTGGTGCACAGATAGACTTGCAGGCAAAACACACATACACAGCTGGGCATGGTTGTATACACCTTTAATCTCAACTTTGGGGAGGTAGAGGCAAACAAATCTTTATGAATTCCAGGCCAGCCGAGGCTACAAACAAACGCCATCAGAACCCATAAATAGAAAATAAAATGGAATCTAATAATAGTAACTCTTTTAGAAAATGTGTGTGTGTGTGTATAGGTATGTGCGCCACAGCAGTATGAGCCATCTCTCCAGTCCCAGGTTAGACTGTGTTAAAATCCACATAGTGAAGGCTGCAGCGCTTTATGTTGTATTCTTCTTCCCAGACGGCTCAGATGCTTCTGTGTTGTTTTTGCTTGTTATTCTGTGCTGCATGTCAGGCTGGAGGCACATGGCTTGGGGAGCCCTGCTTCTATGCCCTTTTTGATAATGCCTTACTCTGTGTACATTTTTGCTGACTTTCTTTCACTTTAACCAAATTCTTTTAAGTACTTATAGCCCTGGCTGTATGGGTGGAAGGCCTCTGCTTTTTAAAAATTTTTTTAAGAATTACATTTTACTTATTTATTTGGGGTGTGTGTGTGTGTGTGTGTGTGTGTGTGTGTGTGTGTGTGTGTGTGTGTGTACACATATGCCACAGTATGTGTTATCAAAAAATAACTTGTGGAACTCTGTTCTCTTTGTCGTGTGGGTACTGGGGACTGGCTGTAGATTATCTGGCTTGGAAGCATCTTGTTGGCCCTCCTTTTTTGTTTTGAGATGGGATCTCTCTATGTAGCATTATGGCTTAGAACCCTATATAGATCAGGTGAGCCTCAGACTCTTTATTTCTTGATTGTATACATATGTACTTCCTAAGCACTCTCTATTTCTTCCTCTAGGTCAGTTGAAATCTCCATTGGAGGCTGGCCAGGTCTCATCTGTATTAACTTGCCACTCCTTTGGGGATGGACTGGGGGCTGCAGACTTGGAGTTGAACTGCAAGTCAATGGGAGAAAACACTATGAAAACAGAACCACTCTCTCCTCTTGCTGAGGCACAGGAGGTTTCGACTGTTGAAGGTATGTGTTTAGAATTAACATAACCATGCTTTATGTGTATACTTGCACTTTTACTTGAACTATAAGGTGTTTATTTATATTGAGTCAGGGTTTCTTTGTGTAACAGCTATAGCTGTCCTGGAACTCACTCTGTAGACCAGGCTGACCTTGAATTCACAGAGATCTGCCTGCCTCTTCCTCCAGAATGCTTGTACTAAAGGTGTGCGCCACTGGGCTGGGGAGATGGCTCAGCGGTTAAGAGCATTGCCTGCTCTTCCAAAGGTCCTGAGTTCAATTCCCAGCAACCGCATGGTGGCTCACAACCATCTGGGGTTTGGTGCCCTCTTCTGGCCTGCAGGCATACAGACAGAATATTGTATACAAAATAAATAAATATTTAAAAATGCGCCACTATACCTGGTTTTTTTTTTTGTTTTCTGTTTGTTTGTTTGTTTGTTTTAAAAAAAACCTTATTCCAAATTGTCTTATTTGTGAATGTTATGCATGTAACATGGGGCAAAGAAAAGATTCGTGTGGTTTCTAGATCAGTAGCTGTAACCCATGTAGTCTTGGTATTTGTCTGTCTGTTATAAAGTGAAAAGAGGCTGGAGAGATGGCTCAGCCGTTAAAGCTAGGCTCACATCCAAAAATATAAAGTGAACAGAATGGTATTTGTCACTACGGTGTTAGAAACTAACAAATGTTGTGTTTTTAAGTTAAGTAGGTTTTTATGCTTTCTGTTTGTTTGTTTGAGGCAAGGCCTCACTCTGTAGCCCAAGTTGTTTTAGAACTCACTGTGTAGCCCAGGCTATCCTCAAACTAATGACAATTATTCTGTCTCAGCCTCTGAGTGCTAGAATTGCAGGCATAAGCCACTTGGTTCTGTTTTCTTGGGTAGAAAGTCTTAGATATATAATCATTTTACTTTGGGAAATGACTACAGCCCACTGCACTGTATCACCAAGTGGGCTTATTTGTTTTATGCTCTCTTAGGTCTTTCTATCTAACAGAAGGGCTAATCAAAATGTGGACTCCAGAAACCCTTAAAGTACTGAGAATAGACTGTTTGCAGCATGTGTAGAGGAGCTGAACTCAGAACTCCCTCTCTGACCCCTCCCTATATGCCAGAGTTCTGGCTGTTCATTTTACACAGATGAATGGGCATATTGGTCTTAGTGTTCTTAACTGCCTCTGGGAGAGAGGTGGCGTTTAGTTAGGGTTGGAGGAAGGGTCTTAGAAGGTGGGCAACAGGTAGGCATTTGAAGATGGGGACCCATGAGACTATCATGTGTGTGCCTTTTGACTTAATTGCAGGCTTCCTAAGGTAGGTTAAGGCCTAACAAGGAAGTTGCTGTCAGTCTAAGGCCATTTGCATTGAGGAATTTGATGGTGCTCTTTACTTTCAAGTTAAGTCTAACTTTACAGTAGACAGAGGAGCCTGGTAAGTTGTAAGAAGATGCAACTCATCCAAAGCTGTCTGTGCCTGTGGATTTCCAGTGTGGTCCCAAATCCTGCCCTGCTGACATGGCCCATTCCCATTTGATGTGTTGCTGGGTCCTGTGAACACAATAAGAAGAGAGCAAAATTACTGCCTGGAGGGACTTTGTACAGTGTTTGATGTGGGCCCATCTGTTTCCCAGGCCCTGTCCCAGTCATGTGTCTGCTCTGAATGAGGGCAGCATGCAGTAGATGCTTAGGACTTGGGATGGGTAGCCTTTGGAATTCTGTAGCTAAAGGGGAGAAATACGTTGTCCTAGAAGCAAAGTAGTGTTCCTGGGCTTTGTTTTGGAACAAGGGCTCTGTGGGAAGTACAGATGATACAGAAAGATTGCCGGGCAAAAGGCTGCTAAAGACTCATATGCCAGGAATGTGTTATATAAGTGAGCAGGAAACGGGCTGAGTTGTCAGCAGAACAGCCAAAGGGAGCAGGGGTGACTAGAGGCAGCACAGTTACTGGGTAGTGACTGTCCTCCAGGTTACTGCCACAGATTTGGTCTTCCTAAACCTAGATGGAGAGTCATGACTCTGTGAGACTCCTAGGCAGCAGTTGGAGCTGGCATAAACAACATGTCAGGTTCAGAGAAGGATGGCAGCTGGGCCTCCCACAGCCCAGCCCAGGTAGCTGGGGCAATACTGCCATCTTATGGAATAGATGTTGAGTGTGTATGTGTATAGAAATTCATATTCTGTGGGAGAGCCAGGAAATGTTCACTGGGGCCAGATGAATGGAGGTCTGGGGCCGACTTTGTGAGCCACTTCTCTTTTCTTTTATGTGTATTTGGGTAGCAGGATCACATGGCAGGTGTATGCAGCAAGCACCTGTACTCCCTGAGCCCTTGTTGGCCCTAGATATTTTTCCTGAGCACACACATACATATGTGTAAACATACATGTATGGTTTATCTTTTTTCTTAGTGCTAAGGACTGAACCACAGATTCACCCCTATTGAGTACACACTCTGCTACTGAGCTACACACTTGGTCATGCCTTCTTTTCTTCTACGGTGTAGATTGAACCCAGGGCTTTGTACAAGCCAAGCCAGGGTTATACCACTGAGTTACACCCTCAGCCCTGTGTATATTTTTAAGTAAGTCTAATTTATAATTACCTCAGGCCCACGAAAATTTTGTAAATACAGTACAAAAAAGAGGAGCATGATGACTCACACATGGAATCTTAGCATTTGGGAGGCTGAGGCTGGAGGGTTACTGTGAATTTGAGGCTACCCTGGGCTACCCAGTGAGTTCAAGGTCATCCCGGGCTACATAGTTTGTTCAAGGCCAGTATGGTGCAGAGAGTGAAATCCTGTCTCAACAACAGTTAGTAGACAGGATTTCCATAACTGTCTTTTACAAAGCAACACCTGGTAGGATAGGAGGTGGGTTTTAACGTTGATACAAAAAGGACAGGACCCCTTTATAATTTTGTTGTGGTTGGTTTTTAGTTTTTGGAGACAAGGTTTCTCTGTGTAACACTTCTAGCTCTCCTGGAACTCTGTAGTCCAGACTAACCTCCAACTCACAGAGGTCTGCCTGTCTCTTCCTCCTGGGATTAAAGGCATGTGTCACCACACCTAACCCTAATGAATTAATTCTGAGACAGGGTCCCTTGTATCCTAGATTGGCCTGGAACTTGCTGTGAGGATATCTTCAGCCCCGATCCTTCTATCTCCACTTGGACTAAGCTCAGTGTGCTCAGTGGTGGGGGCAGAACACAGGCATTCTGTCGGCTGAGTCACATCTTCTGCCACCCTTTATAAATTTATTTTAGGCAGGTTTTACTCTGCAGTCCGGTTTGCCCTTAAACTCAAAACAATCCTCTTGCCTCAGCCTCTAAGTGCTGGGATTATAGACTTGCCCCTTCATACCTTGCTCTTTCATTGTATTATTATTTTTGTTGTTGTTGTTTTCAATTGTAAACATGAATGGGGTCATTCAGCATGTGTGTAGTAATAGCTTGTCATTTTCACCTAACAGTGTGTCTTGAGATTAACCAGGTTAGTAAATGCAGACCTACTTCATTCTTTGCCATTCTCTCTCTCTCTCTCTCTCTCTTTTTTTTTTTTTTTGGGATGGATCTTGTGTGGCCCAGCCTGCCAGCCTGACTTTGAGCTCACTATGTACATGAGGATGGACTCCCAGTCCTACTACCTCTAACTCCGAGGTGCTAGCATTACAGGCCAGTACCACCATTAAGCCTAGGGCGCACACATACACACACACACACACACACACACACACACACACACACACACACCCCACTTCATACTGTTGGAGATGGAACTACAGCTTCACACATGCTAGGCAAGTGCTCTACTCATCCCTATTTATTCTGTTTAATGGTTGCTTAAAATTACATGATACAGGACAGACCTGGAATGTAGCTTACTTGGTAGAATGCCTGCTTAGCTTGAAGGAAGCCTGAGTTCAAACCTCAGCACCACATAACCCAGATATGTGGTGCTGATCATCAAAAGGATTAGAAGTTCATGGACAGTCTGACATGAGACTACGTCTCATTAAGAAAAAGTTACATCTGATGTGGTGGTTCACTCCTTTAAAACCCAGTGCTTTAGAGGCAGAGACAGGAGGACATCTGTGAGTTCCAAGCCAGCTAAAGTTCCTATCGCTAAAGTTACTTAGTGAGACACTCTCTTTAAAAAAAGAAAAGAGGGGCTGAGAGATGGCTCAGAGGTTAAGAACACTTAATTCTCTTCCAGTGGTCCTGAGTTCAATTCCCAGCAACCACATGGTGGCTCACAACCATCTATAGTGAGATCTGGTGCCCTCTTCTGGCATGCAGGCAGAACACTGTATACATAATAAATAAATCTTAAAAAAATAAAAAAAGAAAAAGGTAGATAATGCAGACTTGCCATAATTTAAGTGATAAATTCTCAAACATTTAAATTTATTATTTTGACTGGTATTGTGAATTGAAATCTGTTTGGGTCTCTCTTGGATTGTTTTTCATTACTTCAGAGCGGAGAAAGTTATTCTTTCACAGACCTGTAAAATACTATATTATGACATTATTGCACAGAACATGTCGAAAAATACAAATGTACAAGGTCCATATGGTTTCATTGCCAACAAAGAGTCCATCTGTGTTAGATCCTGGTGCTGAAGCAACACCAAACAATGAGAAGTGGCTCCTTTGCTCTGGCTAGAGAAGTGACAGGTAACAGGATCCAACAGCAGATGCCGAGTGCCAGTGATGAGATATAGCATGTAATCATTGTGCCAGCAGTAGATGACATGTGCTCCCTGCCAGAGGGGGCCATCTGGATCCCTTCCTACATGCTGAGTGAGCTGGGTCTGGATGGAAATGACTTGAATGAACTAGAGATGAAGGGCAGGGAGAGAAGGCACAAGGATGAGAGCCTGAAGCAGTCCCTGGGGTCAGGTGGTATTGGCTGAGGCAGGAACTGAGGCTTGCTGTAGAACAATGACTTTAGAAGACAAGATAGTGCTAAGGACCCAGAATTAGGCCAATCTGAGTGTCATCTACCTACCTTTTGAGATATTGGCAATGGACATACCAAAGGAGATTAAAGTAGGTCTAGCATTTTTATTAATTTTGTGTGTGTGTGTGTGTGTGTGTGTGTGTGTGTGTGTATGTGGTGTTTGCCTGTTATCTGTCTGTGCTCCACAATTGTTCCTGGTGTCCGTGGCGGCCAGAAGAGAGCTTCAGAGTTCCTGGAAAAGGAGTTACAGACTGTCATGAGCTACCACCTGGGTGCTGAGAATCAAACCCAGATCCTATGGAAGAAAGCAACCAGAGCTCTTAACTACTGAGCCTTTGCTCCAGCCCTTAAAATTGACTTTTACAGTGAACAGAGTTTAAGGACTGGAGTGGGGTATCATGCATGAAACTTGGGTTCAACCCCCTAGCTCTTCAGCAGTAAAATAAAACAATAAAAATACTAACCTAGTTTAAAAGCTTTTTCAGAAGTATGAGATATACTTGTTATAATAGGAAAAGTATAAATCATTGCCTAGGTATGTGTGATTTATAGCAATACCAGCCTCCAAGGTACTGAATGCTGCCAATAGCCAGAAAGCCCTGACTCTCTCCCCAGAGGACACAGATGAAAACAAAACCTGGCCAAATCATTGATTGCTCTGCATGCAGGAAAGAGTCCAGATGGCCCTGGCTCTTGGGGACCACATGCATGCATATGTCAATATACATACACATATACTAATTTCTCTGTTACAGGTCTGTAGGAATAAGAAGGCCGCTGATCCCACTTTGTATTCTCTATTACAGTGTGATAGGATTACTCCAAACACAGAGACTTGGAACATTTTTATTTTCTCTTAGTTGATGTGGGTGACTCAGCTGGGGGTTGTCCAGGAGCTCTCATCTGAAAACTTTCAGGAGAGGAGCCTAGTCTTCAGCTACTTGAAGATGGTGACTGAAGGCCTTGGCATTTTGCTGGCACTTCCGGGTCCTCTGTGCGATGGCCTCTGGGAAGTGGCTCAGAACATGGCCTGTGTTTTTAAGCCAACAGAGAAATTGTCTGTCAGGAAGCTAGTGTTACAACCTCACTAGCAGGAGATGCTATTGCCTTTGCCATATTCTGTTAGAGATGACTCACGGGTGCTGCTCAGATTGAGGGGTGGGATAGAGGAGTATACAGGAGCATGAAGATTTCTAGTGTTCAGATCATCCATCTTTTGATGTTTACCCCTGCACGTACTCTGCCTTGTTACCGCCACCATCCTTGAAAAGAGCTCTTAGTTTGGCTGGCTGGGGGCTTTGTCCTAGTGACACCTGGCAGTGTCTTTTCTATAGGGAGTTTCCTTGCCTACCTAAGCCTGTGTGATCCTGGCACTGCCATCTCTCAGAGGCACCCAGGTGCTAGGCTTTCTTCTCTTGGCAGTGCAGCTGTCCCGTCTTCTACTCAGAGAAGAATCAGGGATTTTGATTTGAGGGAAGTTTTTTCCTGCTGAATTGACTTTATTGTCTGTTGAGAGATGCAGCTTGTTGGTTCCCAGGTGCTCAGCCCTGAAATAATCACACAGAAACTATATTAAGTCACTGCTTGGCCCATTAGTTCTAGCTTCTTATTGGTAACTCTTACATCTTAGTTTAACCCATTTCTAGTAATCTGTATATTGCCACAAGGCTGTGGCTTACCAGTGGGGCAATATAACTTCTCTCTGACTCTGCCTCTTTTCTCCCAGCATTCAATTTAGTTTTCCCCACCTACCTCTATTCCCTGTGCAGGCCCAAGACAGTTTCTTTATTAACCAATGGTATTCACAGCATACAGAGGGGAATTCCACATCAGTTGTCTTTTCAAAAGCTTGCTGTAGTGGTAGGCTGTCAGGTCCCATGTGTCCCTAGTTAGCCTATAGTCAGACCACACCTCTCTTGGAATCTGTTCATAAATAAGGAGATAGTAATTAGGACATTGGTAGGCTCTAAAGATGGAATTGAGTTGTCTCAGGAAATACTACATGTAGAATGATTGGTTAATGTTACCTAAAGGCAGTTGGGAGGGTTTTCCATAGCTACTGGACTGTTCTTTCATTGGCTTGGGTATAGACCTAAGAATATATGAGTTTGCACAGTGAGAATTACAAAGTTCTTGCTGGGCATATTGTTGCAGGCCTGTAATTCTAGCATTTGCAATGTGGAGGCAGGAAGTCTAGAGTTTGTACGTAGCCTCACCTACATAGCAAGAATTTATCCCCCCCCAAAAAGAAACAAAACCAAAATTGATGAAAAATGTTACTAAGGCCTTAGACTAAAACAATGAGGTGGAGTTTACTAAGGGTAATTATAATTTACCATATAGTTTTTTTTCTGGATGGTTTTATATCAGTTTGATACAAGCTAGGGTTATATGAAAGGAGGAAACCTCAAAAAATGCCTCTATAACACCAGACTGTATGTAAGCCTGTAGGGAATTTTATTAATTAGTGATTCAGAGGAAGCATTCATCCCATTGTGGTTGATCCCTAGGCTGGTGGTTCTGAGTTCTATAAATAGGTTAAGCAGCCATAGTGGGCAAACTAATAAGCCCACTCCTCCATGGCCTCTGCATCAGCTTCTTCCAGCTTCCTGCCTTATTTGAGTTCCTGTCCTGACTTCCTTTGATGAGCCCATCCTTACAGGAGATGTCATGTGTTTTATAGCCTGCTGACCTCTTTGCTAGCCATCAAAGACCACACTGAATTCTAGGCCTTTTACATGTAGACCTCACACTCATGGTCATATGTACTTTGTAAAAGAGTTTATAAGTATTCCCTTAAGCTTTATTGTGTACCGGGGATGGGAATGATTGTTGCCTGAAAACCTTTTCCCAAATTGTGTTGTGTTTTAAATGTGCTGACAACAAACCACCTGGTATTAGATTCCCCAAAGTCTAATCCAGGTTGACGGAATCAGTCTGAACTTACTTTTCATTCTCATCTCTCTGTGGATCACTATCTGCATTGATACCTTGTTGGGTCCCCCTCAGTCAAATCCAGTGTTTCATGCATGCTAAGCAGGCATTCTACCACCGAGGTACATCCCCAGCCCTAATCTGCATTAAAAAGATAAAATGTGCCAGGCAGTGGTGGTTACACGCCTTTAATCCCAGCACTTGGGAGGCAGAGACAGGAGGATCTCTGAGAGTTTAAGGCCAGCCTCACCTACAAGAGCTAGTTTCAGGACAGCTAGGGCTGTTACACAGAGAAACTGTCTCAAAAAACCAAAACAAACAAACAAGATGAAATGGAGCTGGTATGGCTTAGCAGTTAAGAACACTCACCGCTCTTATGGAAGCCCAGGCTCCATTCCCAGCGTCAACATGACAGTTCACAAACACCTGGAACTGGGACTCCAGTTCCGGAGGATCCAACATCCTCTACTGGCTTCTATGGGTACTAGATATAAACATGGTACACAGAGTACATCATGCAGACAAAACACTCATACATATTTAAGATATGTATGTGTATATATATACATACATGCACACATATTTTAAAACTAGGCATGGTGGCATATGCTTTTAATTTCTGCACTCAGAAGGTGAGTTTCAGGACAGTCTGGGTTACATAGAGATTCCCCCACTCCTCCCAAAAACCTTTCACTGTCCCAGGTAAAGATGCTGCTAAAGTGGGGGTAATGATTCTGCTGGATGGGCACACTAGGAGCTTTGTGGTTCATTTTGGACTTCACTTTTTTAGAAGTATGTAGACAAAATTGAGGGCTTTACAAAGTAATCTGTCCCCCAGCCAGGATGTGCAAGAGGTGATTGGGGAAACAATTTATATTTTGTTGATAATTACAATAACTGTCCCTGTCTGAATTTTAGAGACCTGTGAGTGTGCTTATGGAGATGTTTTACACTGGGAAAACATCTTTCATTTATTGATCCCTGTACATAGGTTATCTTTAACTCTCTAGCTCCTTGGAATTGATAGTATTTGTCATTTTCATGGCAAGAGACTGAGGAACCAGACTGACTTAGGCAGCTTAGGCATGTAGCTAATAAAGGGCTGCACTGATGTGCCTATGCAGTGAGGGTACACCAGCCAGTGCTGCCCAAGTCTGTGAAACTCTGAGGACATAATGCTGTTTCAGATAAATGTGTCAGACTCCTCTTTCTAAACTGAGTCAAGGTTGTTTCCTGGATGTTGGATCTCCTCTCCACACAGTGCTTTGGGAGGTAGCAGTGTATTGATGTCTTGTGCAGGAATTGCTTGCCACTGCCACATTTTCTGGCTGTGCTGATGCACACTCCATAACAGCCAGCACAATCCAAGGCTCTTTCACCTTTTTTTTTTTTTTTTTTTTACAGTTCCAAATACCTTGAGGAAAACAGATGACTTTGTGACATTGAATGTGCCAGCTGTGGACCTAGACCACAAGTTTCGATGCAAGGTTGTGGACTGTTTGAAATTTTTCCGCAAGGCTAAGCTGCTGCACTATCATATGAAGTATTTCCATGGGATGGAGAAATCACCAGAACCAGAGGATATCCCAGGGAAGAGGCATGTGCAAACTCGGGGCTCTGCAGGGCCTGAGAAGTCCAGCCAGGAGAGCCTGACCAGGAAGCGGGGCTCTGCCAGCTCCCCAAGTAAGTATCTTGTTTTTGTGGTGTGTCCTGGAAGGACTCTGACATTTCTTAGATGGAAAGCTGCCTTAGGTTGATTGGTCCCCTTGAGGAGGTGTTTCTTGGGACTGAACCCATCATAGAGCTGAAGCCCTCCTGGAGGAAGCAGGAAGCTCTGCTTCTCTATGTTCATGTGACGTTGAGGGAGTTACTGTGAAGGCTGTGGTGCTCCCAGGATGAGTGAGGACTATCAAGCAAAGGAGCTCTGAGATCAGTAGAAGTTGGCCCCAGGACAGATGGATGCTTCTCTGGTACCCCACAGACTCATGTCCTGTCCCTGCCAGGACAAATGTTGAAAAGATATAAAAGTGAGTGTGAGCCTGTCTGTTGCTGGGTGCAGCTGTGAACCCTCTAACCCCTCACACACCTCAAGACACTTTCTAAAAGCTGCTTAGTACAGAAATCACAATGCGCTGGCACAGCCACCAAGTCTCCCTTGTTACCTCAGCAGAGATTTCTTCTAAAACTTAAAGAAATTGAAAATTATGTTTCCAAGGGTATTTCTGCCTTACTTTTTAGATAGTTTTATTTATGCCAGGCTAGCCTAAGTATTAAGAATGATTTACACACACACACACAGACACACACACACACACACACACACACACCGACAGGGTTTCTCTGTAGCTTTAGAACCTGTCCTGAAACTAGCTCTTGTAGACCAGGTTGATGTCGAACTCACAGAGATTTGCCTGCCTCTGCCTCCTGCGTGCTGGGATTAAAGGTGTGCCACTACCGCCACTTACTTTTTCTTATAATTTATTTTTATTTTATGTACATTGGTGTTTTGCCTGCATGTTAATCTGTATGAGAGTCTTGGATCCTCTGGAACTAGAGTTGCAGAGAGTTGTGGACTGCCATGTAGGTGCTGGGAATTGAACCTGGGCCCTTTGGAAGACCATCTGAGCCGTCTCTCCAGCCCACAGTTTATTATTTTTGAATAGCCACATTTTTAAAAATATGAAAAGAAACAGTGCTTTTAATAGTATATTTAGTATATCCGAAATAGTCTTGTGGTACCATGTGGTAATTTGGTCAGTGGCAAACCATGTATAACTATAGTGTCATAAAATTATGTTATCTGTGACATAGTAGCCGTTGGAGTTTGGACAGTGAAATTAGCTAAAGATGAGTTTCTCAGAACATGTCCTGTGTAGTGGACATATGACAATCATCTTAGTGTATGAGCAACATGAACACCGTGACCTTTATATATTTTACCTAGAAGTCAATCTTTAAAATCGTCCTGTTTTTTTCTACCTAAAACACAGATCAATACAAACTAGCCATACCTGTGAGGTGCCCAGTGCTGTGGATGGGTGGCCAATGGTATTCCATTTGTTGGCCTGTGTAGCTCTCTTTCCTTCAGCTGACTGTGCTTGCTGAGACTAAAGGCTAAATTAAAATGAACTGCCCAAGGAAGACCAGTTGTCAACAAACCACTAGAAAGAGAGTAGCTATATAAGGTACAGCATAGGGCACTCCCCATCCTAGTGACTTTACTTCAGTCTTGTCCAAGCCTCGGCAGAGGATGGCTGTTTTCAGAGTGGGCTTGTATGAGCTGGACTGTGTCTAGATTGAACACCAAAGCCCATGCCCTACTTTTTTAAAAAGCAGAGATCACCTACCTCAGGGAAAGTTGCTTATTGAGCAGAGGCTCCAAATGCTGGAGTCAGAATTGTTCCAGGCTCAACTAGATCAGCCTGTCTACTTTGCTAGGATTTATTTCCATGCTCTAGCCTGGGCCCTGCTAAAGAAACCTAAGTCTTCTTCTGGGAAGTGCTTATGGTTGTGGGTGCTCTGGAACAAAGAAACAAAGGTATGGATCATTTCTTTTATTTAAGCAATACTTGATACATTTAGAGTCAAACACTGGCTTTTTTTTTTGAGACTGTGTGGTGCTGTCTGGCTGCAAACTTTATATACGGTGTTAATCTATAGAGATTTACAGAGATCTACCTGCCTCTGCTGGGATTCAAGGTATGTGCCATTGTACCCAGCCAAACACTTCAAGGGGAGAGAGGAAGTGTCCTTGCCACCAAATTTTCTAACACCACAATAATGTGGATGGCAGTGGAAACTAACACTCCAGTGCCCCAAGGTTCAGTTTAGTCTAAAGCCAAGGTTTCCCCAGGGTAAGAAAATAGCCCAGGTGAGAATGGCAATAGATAGTAAGCAGGAGTGGATTGCTTTCTCTTCCATTCCATGGTGCTCTTCCTAGGTTAAACCTCTGTAGTAAGCTCAGTGGAAAAGGCACTTAATGCCGAGCCTGATAGCAGGAGTTTAGTCCCAGGGACTCATGTAGTAGAGAATGGGCTACCTCTACATGTTGCCAACATTTCTCTCCCATGGTTCAAGGGGCTGGGGATTCCTAGATTAAAGCATCACTAGTGTGGCTCCCGGCGAAGGATCTCTTCCCTGCATCCTCACATGCGTCTCTGGTTAGTTCTAGAAAGACACTGGCCCCATCAGGAAGGCCCCACCCTCATGATAGGTGCCTCACAGAGGTTCCTTTTCCATATAACATCACATTGCAGGTGGAAACATAACAACAGAAATTTTAGGGTTGGGGCAGAGTTGCTTGTCAAGCATGCAGAAAGCTCTGTGTTCATCCCCAGCACTGCCAGAAAAATACCAATTTTAGGGATGAGGGATCGAGAGAGCACATAATTTAGGTATATCAATATAGCTTAACTGTCACTTTATTTTATACAGTGGAAAAGGGGCATGACAAAACCCTTTGAGTTCGAGCGTGTCCACCTTTGTGACAATGCAGCCTGTCATTGCTTTCTGCAGACATGCTGGCCTCATTCATAGCTGCCCTGTGATGCCTGTGACTAAGGGCATCTTAGCAGGTTGGACACCTGCTAGATGCTGCAAAGTAGTGGAAGTTTACAGAGATACTGGGGACACAGTGTCTACTTATGTAGCAAGGACAAATTGAAGGGAGGAGTCTGTGATACCGGGAGGTGGGGGATAATGTTAAGAATTAGATCTTTGTTCATTTGCATTTCCAATTTTGGAAACAGTTCATGTCCCAAGATTTCTAGTAGATAGATTGTAGTTTTTATATATACAAGGCTTTCTTTTCTTTTCTTTTTTTCTATTCCTGACAAAGTTTCACAAAGCGTTGCTGGTCTTGAACTTTATTATTTTTTTTATTTTTATTGTTACTTGAGAGATATTCTCACTCACCGTGGCTGGCCTGGAACTGGCTCTATAGACCAGTTGGTTTGAACTCATGAGATCCACCTGCCTCTGCCTCCTGAGCATCGGCAAACTTTCCTATCAAGGACTAGATAACACTGTCATCTTTGAGGGCCCTGAAGTCTCTGTCCTCATGACTCAGTTTGGCAGCTGAAGCAGGAAAGCAGCTGTAGACATACAGTAAATGAGCGCTACACATTTCACCCAGACCCAGAGGCTGGATGAGGGAGGCGTGTTCTCACCAGCTCCCCCTTTGTATCAAGGGACCTTCCCAGACAGGACCAGGTCAGAGACTGTGGTTTTTTTTTTTTTTTTGTTTTTGTTTTTTTTTTGTCTTGTGCATACTTGATTACTAAGAAAAGAACAAGATCTCAGAACTGAAACAAAATATTAAAGTAACAACTCTTGAACGTGTGTTAATTCTAGCTGCAAAAGAGAAGGAAAAGAATAAGGAGAAGAAATTCAAAGAGCTTGTGAGAGTGAAACCAAAGAAGAAAAAGAAAAAGAAAAAGAAAACCAAGCCTGGTAATTTTCCCTGGAGGGCTTTCCTGCTTAGGAATAACCAGCAGGCCTTTCCTAGGGCTTGTGGGCTCGGCATAGGCCCTGGAAGAGGGTGTGGGTTGATGCTGAACACTAAACCAACTCAACTCACTCACTAACATAGCACAGGTTGCTCTCAGACTGAATTCTTCAGCTCCAGCCTCCCAGGCACTGAGATTACAGCTGGGCATGATCTTTATAGTTTGCTTCATAACTGTTAAACACCCAACTCTCAAGAAAAGCTTCAGTTCTTGAAAAGTGTGTTTCAATTCCAACAACGTTTGGGAAAAAAAAAAATCTCTGTTCGACCTTAGGAGCTAAAAAGGTGCCTTGTTTTATTCTCAGTGCCCCTTTTGGCTTACAAAAGCCATTTTACCAGAAAAGAAGGAAGGGCAGAATGAGCAGGAAGTGACTGCCCTTCACTCCTCTCCATGGTGTACTTCCCCAGGCCTTTGAGCTCTTTGAACTGCAGGCTACTATTGGGTTGCTTCTGGGACGCGGGTTGTGTCTGAGGTTGCTCATTTGTGCCTGATGCTGTTCTTGTAGAATGTCCCTGCAGTGAAGACATCAGCGACACCTCCCAGGAACCTTCTCCACCCAAAGCATTTGCTGTCACTAGGTGTGGGTCCTCGCACAAGCCTGGAGTCCATATGAGCCCACAACTCCATGGTTCAGATAATGGAAACCATAAAGGGAAACTGAAAGCATGTGGTAAGAGCCCACTCTCACCTGAACACCTGTTAGAAAGTGTATGGTACATAATCAGTGGGTGTGGTGTGGAGGAAGGACTCAGTGACCGTAAGTAGTCAGGCACTGAGGTCTAACCTTATCCCTGCAGTTGGTCCTGCCTCTTTCCCTGTGGTGTGCAGAACTCTAAAGGTGGCTGTGGACAGAGATGGCTATATGCCAGGTCCTGGATGGGGGCAGCTAGGGAGCATTTTAGAGTCCTTAGGGCAATGGTGTGTGTGGTTCACAAGAAGTCACTCTGATAGTGAGCTCAGGGATTCTGGGAGCCCCTTCATGGTCCCTTTGTGAAATGAGGACATGTAGTTCAGCCCTTGGCAGGCAGCATGTTCCAGTAAGAAGCCCTGAGAGCAGTGTCCTGTTGCCAGGCTGTGGAAGTCCCTGGAGGAGGGGCAGAGACAGTGTGGTGTACAGAAACATTATCTGTGAGTTTAGAGCATTGACTATTGGCCTCCCTTTCCTTCCAGAGGAGGATAATTTGAGTGAGTCCTCTTCTGAGAGCTTTCTTTGGACTGATGAGGAATATGGTCAGGATGTCGATGTAACCACCAACCCTGATGAGGAGCTTGATGGGGACGACCGCTATGATTTTGAGGTGGTTCGTTGCATCTGTGAAGTCCAGGAGGAAAATGACTTCATGATTCAGGCAAGTAGAGCTCCCAGAACACAGGACAGAGGAAGATAAACTGATCTTCCGAGAGGATGTAAGACCAGCAGCAATAGTGAGGCATGTCAGCAGCCTCCGTTGTGCGCTGCTCACAGTGGCAGACCAAGTTTGCCTTTTGATTCAGCTTTCTGAGAATTCTAGGCTGCTGTAAATAGAATGAGAGAGGAGTCACTGAGGCTAAAGGGATTGGCCTTGCCTGTAGTCCCACAGTGAGGAGTGACAATTCAGTCTTCTTTATGGACTCCTCTTCTCTTTGACATAAATCTGTCTTATGGCCTAAAGAAGTGGAGTCTGGGTTTATAAAATGTCTGTTTCTGTCTGCTACTTGTTGTTATGGGGGAGAGAGTGGTATCTGTCTGTGTTGGTGGCAGTAGGTGTTCCCAACGAAAGGACTGGCAGCCCACCATTCATTAATATCTGCATTGGCTAATATCCATTAGGAATAATAGGTCCAGCCCCTTGGTTTGCTTTCTTTGTTTTTATGTACCTAATATCCATTAGGAATAATAGGTCCAGCCCCTTGGTTTGCTTTCTTTGTTTTTATGTACATTGCATCAAATTTTGAAATTGACTTGATTTAATGTACGTTGTTGAATTTATGTGTTTTATTCTTTAGTTGACTTTTTTTTAGGTGGAGTCTCTGTCTTAGCATTTTCTATTGCTATTATAAACTATCCTGACAAATGCAACTTAAGGGAGAAATTACTGTGGCCCATAGCTCTGGAGGAGTAGATAGGATACAGCGTGACATGGTTCAGGAGTAGGAAGCCAGCTCATCATAGTACATTAGCTGTCAGAAGAGTGGAACTAGTTAATACCTGCATGCTGCATGCTTACTTTCTCTCTTCTTACAAAATTTAGCATCCCCTGCCTAGGGAAATGGTGCCACCTACAGTGGGAGGGTCTACACTCGACCTACTCAAGATAATCCCAAATAAACAGACCCACAAACTAACCTGACCTACTCAAGATAATCCCAAATAAACAGACCCACAAACTAACCTGATCTACACAATCCCTTGTTGAGAGACTTCTAACAGGTGATTCTAGATTAAAGCAGATGAAATTAACCACAGTCTCATTCTGGTCCCGTTTGTCCTTGAACTTTCTGTCTCTGGTTCCTAAATACTGAGGTTACAGTGACATGCTACCACGTGTCTCTGCTTCCTAAGTGTAGACTTTTGTGGTTTCTTCTAGAGCTTCAGAGATTTTAAGAACCTTATGTATCCACAGCACTCAGGAGGCAGAGTCGGGCAGATCTCTGTGAGTTTGAGGCCAGCCTGGTCTACAGAGCAAGTTCCAGGACAAGCTCCAAAGCTACAGAAAAATTCTGTCTCCAAAATCCAAAAAGAAAAAAAAAAAAGGAAACAAACAAACCTTATGCATGTTTTAGCTGGGTAGTAATGGCATGCACTTTTAATCCCAGCACTCAGGTTGCAGAGGCAGGTGGATCTCAGTTTGAGGCCAGTCTGGTTTACAAAGCAAGTTCCAGAACAGCTAGGGCTACACAGAGAAATCCTGTGTAAGAATAATTTAAAAAAAAAAACAAAACCTTATGTCTGTTTTATCCTTTTGCAGTTTGTTTTGGTGTGAAATGGGGGCTGTGGCTTCACAGCTGACTGGCAGTAGAAACTGAGAAGTAAAGTGACAACAGTCAGTCTGGAGTCAGTACTATCCAGTTAATGTAAATTTTGGTTTTGAGACAGATTCTAAAGTATCCCAGCTGGCTTTGGCCTCGCTGTATAACTGAGGCTCGCCTCATGTTCCACCACACCTCACATCTAAATGTTCTTCATGTGTTGTGGCCTCTACCAGAGCCGATAGCCTCATGGGCACTTCAGATATGGCTCTTGGGACTAAAGAACACAGGACTTTTTAACCTACTTTGTTCACTTATGTGTAAGCCTCCATGTGATCAGTGGTGGGTAGGAGTCAGTAGGGAGTGGTGCTCCCTGCCAGTTCCTCTCACCCTCATGCTCAGTAAGCCGGCCCAGCTTCTCGGGGCTTCCTGTATTCTAAGTTGTGTTGCTCCTTTAATTTTCCCAGTGTGAAGAATGCCAGTGCTGGCAGCACGGGGTCTGCATGGGATTACTAGAAGAAAATGTGCCCGAGAAATACACCTGCTATGTCTGCCAAGACCCTCCAGGTAGAGATTTCTGGAGCCGAGGTGCCAGCAGTATGTATGTAACTTCCTCTTAGCGCGGCAGTTAGTGACACCCTGTCCATGTTCTTGATGAATTTCTTTGCAGATGGCTAGGTGACTCTCCTCAGCATTTTGGAAGCCCCCTGGGTCTCTCCAACCCAGCAGTGAGGGAATGTGTATGAAGGTGCTTACCCAGCAGCAGGCTTGACCTTGATCTAGAACATTTCTTGGAATGTGGTGAAAACCATGCATGATATTGTGAATGATGAGCACAAAGCGGGACAGCGGTCTAGAACTTCCATAGGTCTGGCTGAGATTGTCCACAGTGTTGACTGCTCTGTGAATTAGCTCATCGCTCTTGCTCAGGCCCTTGCTGATTTCTTGTTCCAGTTTCAACAGTGAAGCACCTCTTTCCCTGAGAAATCTGAGGATGGGTGTGTGGCTCCGTTCTTGGCATTTCAGGGATGTTGGAGGGTACACCTGCCCTTTAGTGCATCACTGCCCCTGGAAGGCCACAGCATGGTTGTACAGCTTGTCACCATTCCAAGCAGTGTCTTGCTCAATTCCTCAGCAGGATCAGTTGGTTTTGTGGTTTCCAGGGGCAGTTGTGTTGTAGGGTTTTCTAGTGACTGAAGAATGACTGAGTTTCTTTGGAAAAGAAAAAGAAAAAAGCTGTCTCCTGAGCTTTTGGAGCAGGAAGTACTGCTGAGTTCCTGAGCTGTTTTCTTCCTTTCTAAGGAGGCTTGTAATGAGCAAGATCCCTGGAGCCATCCAGGTTATGTTACATAACAGATGGGAAGCAGGGGTCATCTGTCTAGTTAGGGGCAGGTGGTACTGTTGGAAAGGGGCTTGGAGCCTTTCATTCATTAGATAAGTCCACTTGGAACCCTTTGCCAGGCTCTGGGACTGCAGCCATCAATGAGATGGTTCCTTTTCTTCTGACTCTTAATAGGATTGGGAACAGAAAACCAAAGTTGAAACAAATTAAACATAAGACTGTGCACCGGTGAAGCTAGGAGGGGGAAAGTGATGAGGGAGTAACCAGAGACCCTGAAAAGGCTCTTTTGATGCTGGATGGTGGCATAAAGGCCCACTTGAGGAAATGGCGAGGTGCCAGTACTGGTAAGGTCTAGGGGAATAGCGCTTCAGACAGAGACACACGAGAGGAGAGGTCAACCTGTGTGTGTTCCCAAAACTCAGGAAAACCATAGGGTGGAAGGAGGAGAACAGGAAGGAATGGTCCTGTGAGCCAAAAAGAGTTAGTTAGGGGTTTGGGTTATTCTTCTGTGAGCGGTCGAAATCTGTGGAAGGTTCTGAGCAGAGGAGGAAAGAGAAAGTAAGTATCTCTTAAATATAAGAGATAGTCCAACTGGGTGGTGATGGTGCACACCTTTAATCCCAGCACTCAGGAGGCAGAAGCAGGCGGATCTCTGCAAGTTCGAGGCCAGCCTGGTCTACAAGAGCTAGTTCCAGGACAGGCTCCAAAGCCACTGAGAAACCCTGTCTTGAAAAACAAAACAAAACAAAATCACAATTATTCAAAACATTGACTCCATAAAGTCAATGTATCTTTTTCTCTGCCTTTTCAAGATCATCATCTTGGTTTGGTTTATTAGTAACAGAAAGGTACTGTTTGTATCATGACCATTATTAGGGATTCATCAGAAAACTGCAGCTGAGAGCTGTATTTGCTCTGCTCAGGACAGGCTCCAAAAGCTACAGAGAAACTCTGTCTGGGGAAAAAAAAAGAGGAAGAAGAGATAGTTTAGCCCCGCCATTGTGGCGTGCATCTGATCCCAGAATACACCAGACTTTTTCTTTTGGGCCACCAACCAGCTCCCAATCACAATGCAGAGACTTATTAGTTTTGAATGTTCAGCATAGCTTATGCTTGTTTCTGGTTAGCTCTTTTACCTTAAATTAACCTGTTTCTCTTTATCTGCCTTTTGCCTCAGAGTATTTTACTGTTTTTTTTTTTTTTTCTGTATAACTTACTTTCACTTTTTCTCAAGTCTAGCTGGCTGGTGACTGCTTGGCCCTGTGCATCTCCCTTGTTCCTCCTCAATCCTAGATTTCTCCTCTGATTTATTTTCTCTCCATACCAACCCTGCTTGTTCTTTTCCTGCCTTGCTTTTTATTATAGTCAGGTGCCTTATGCAGGCAAGGTGAAACAAATGCAACACATCTTTACATAATTTAAAAAATGTAGCATAAGCAAAAGTAACACCTTTACACAGTCTAAGTAATATTCTTCAGCATAAACAAATGTAACACATCTCTTTTTTTTGGTTTTTCGAGACAGGGTTTCTCTGTGGCTTTGCCTGTCCTGGAATGTAACACATCTTTACATAGCAAAAGTAATGTTCCACAATACTAGAACTCTCCGAATGGAAACAGGAGTTCAAAGCCAGTATAAGCTATATAATCAGTTTGAGGATAGTCTGAGCCACATGAGACCCTGTCTAGAAAAAGAGAGGCAGAGAGGGTAAAGAGAGAAGGGACAAGAATGGAGATAAGGAAAGAGGGAAGAAAATATATCAGAACTGTGCTTTGGTTACCCCTGTGGCCAGAGGAAAGGACCATACTGTATTCCTACCTCATCTCCAACACCAAGTAGAAACCAAGCGTAGAGCAGGTGCAAGTAAATGTGAACAAAAGGAGCACAGCAATCAGTCCATCATGGAAACATGGTGATTGGACCAATGATGGGGCAGCCTGGGTTTCTCTCAGGCCATGTTTGATCCTCTTTTAATGTCATCACTTTAGGTCAGAGGCCTGGCTTCAAATACTGGTATGATAAGGAGTGGTTGAGCCGGGGACATATGCATGGCCTGGCATTTCTAGAAGAGAATTACTCCCATCAGAATGCCAAGAAGATCGTGGCCACCCATCAGCTTCTTGGTGATGTGCAGAGAGTGATTGAGGTGCTTCACGGCTTGCAGCTCAAGATGAGCATCTTGCAGTAAGTATGGCGCCTGCAGCTTTGGTAGGAATCTGCTTTGGCTCTCAGTTCTGTTAGGTTTGGGGAGAAAGTGAAATGCCTCAAAGTCAGCCTTAAGACTGATAAGTTTAGATCTGTACCAAAAATTCTGTTGCTATGCTGAGCATGTGGCTCAGGAGTAGAGTGTTTGCCTAGCATGTGTGGGTCTCTGAGTGTGATTGCCAGTACCCTTGCTCCATCCCCCCCTCCAAAAAAGATCAGTTATGTAATAAGCACTCCTTTGTAAAACAATTGACTTTATTGAGGAATATTTTACATATAATTAAGTTAATTTATTTTAAAGACCTTACTAAATGTGATAATTGTATAATAATGTAATCAACACCACAACCAGGACATGGTGTGTGCATCTAGGTTTTTTTCCCCTTTCTTCTCATTTATTGAAAGTGGGTCCCAGGGATCAAAACTTAGCTTATTAGGAGGCTTTTTTGTTTTGTGTTGTTTTTAAGGCAGATTGTTACTTTGTAGCCCAGGCCAACCTCGAATGAAGTATATAACTCTTAATTTGACTCATAGTGTTCCTCCTGTCTCAGCCTTTTGAGAACTGGGGTTATAGGTGTGGGCCACTGTGGTGTGGTATACACATTTATAGTGTGCTATCTTTGAGTGTACAGTTTTGAGGAATTTTTTAAATTGTGGTAAAATATACATAATGCAAATTTAATTTGAACTTTACCATCTAAATCTATTTATTTGTTTATTGTTTATTTATTTTCCCTTCTTGTGACAGGGTCTCTCTATTTAGTCCTGGCTGTCTTGGAACTAGATATGTAGACCTGGCTTTTTGGAGGTAGAGGCAGGCGATCTCAGTGAATTGGAGGTCAGCCTGGTCTACAAAGCAAGTTCCAGGACAGCCAGAACTGTTTTACAGAGAAACTCTGTTTTGAAAAGCAAAACAAACAAACAGACCTGTAAAAACCTCATGTTATGCATACATACTTAGCCACCTGCAGCACTGAGTGTTGTTGCACGTCACGGTTATTGTGCTAATTGATTGAGTGTATTTTTAGGAAGCTACATTTGTTTGTTTGTTTGTTTGTTTATTTGTGTGTGTGTGTGCACCACAGCATATGTGTGCAGTTACAAGAACAACTTTTGGTAGCTGGTTCTCTCCTACCATGTTGTTCTGGGTATCAGATTTAGGTTGTCAGGCTCCCCAGTCCTTGGAAACCACATTGAAGAATACCTTCACACCAGTAGAATACCTCCATTCTAATGTCTTCACTTTCTCTCAAAAGTCAGAGCTGGTTGCTGACAGATGATAGCACTAGTTTCAAAAGGAGGAAGCCAGAAGAAGCCTGAGCTCATTCACTGCTGCTCAGCAACCAAGCACAGTTCTACCCACTGTGGCTGCAGTGAAAGACTAGGGACGTGCTTCCTAAAAGACTGAAGCTCTACACCTCAGTGTGCCACATGGGTAGATATCCCAGGTAGAATGAAGCCTTTCTCCCTCGTGGTAGAGAGTTTGTAAATCAAGAAGCTTTGCAATGATCCTTGCTACCCTCAAAACTGCTTCTCTGTTTGCCACCCCCACAGAAGCAGGGAGCATCCTGATTTGCAGCTGTGGTGCCAGCCTTGGAAACAGCACTCTGCGGAGGGGAGAATGCATTCCAGACACATCCACATCACAGACTCCAGGAGCAGGGAGGAGTCCCCAAGCTATAGAACTTTGAATGGGGCGGTGGAGAAGCCGCTACCCCTGCCCCGGTCTGTGGAGGAGTCCTATATCACCAGTGAGCACTGCTACCAGAAGCCCCGCACCTATTACCCTGCTGTGGAGCAGAAGCTGGTAGTAGAAACAAGAGGCTCTGCCCTTGATGATACAGTCAACCCCCTCTGTGAGAATGGTGACGATCCCCTCTCCCCTCGCCTAGGCTGGAACAGAGGGGACAGTGATCCTAAACCCAGCTCCCCAAAGGTATGTGGCTTGCCTTCTCTTACTCTTTACTTAGTAGCTGAAAACTTCTAAGTTCTCTTCTTGGGCAGTCCTGTGGAAGACACTTCTTAGTAGAACTTTGTTTAAATTTACTCATCAGAGAGTTTATGGGGTTTTTCTTGTTTGTTTGTTTTTTCTTTTTTCTCCTATTAAGATGGATACAAAGGCAGGAGACCCACTTTAGTAAAAGGTCGTCGAAATCCCACAAAATGGCACAATGTGGAAATCAGGGACAGAAAGAGGAGAGAGCAGAGAAGCTGATTCAAATTGGAAAAAATAGAATGAAGATAAATTAGGTTTTTCATTAGTATCATTTACATCACAGTTGCTCCTGGGTGCAAATTATTAATATGAGCACAGTCAAGCACATTATTAAGTATAATGTTTCAACAAAACTGCATGTTGTTGTTTTCTTTTCTTTTTTTTTTCCTTTTTGGTTTTTCGAGACAGGGTTTCTCTGTAGCTTTGGAACCTGTCCTGGAACTAGCTCTTGTAGACCAGGCTGGTCTCGAACTCACAGAGATCCACCTGCCTCTGCCTCCTGAGTGCTGGGATTAAAGACGTGCGCCACCACCGCCCGGCATGTTGTTGTTTTCTAACCCTGTCACAAGAAGGGTTAATTTCATTTAAGTATTTGCCACTTAGAGCCAGCCTTTTGTTTGTTATTCAGTTTTTGTGATTTTTATGTCACTCTGTTCTGAGTCCCCAGTGTCTTCCTCTTTAATTCCCTGTGCCTATCTTCTGTGAGTGAGGTCTTGTGTGGTTTCAGAGCTCTGCCCTGGTCTCTGGTCATCCTTATTTTCCCAGACTATGGGACGGCATCAGAAGCATAATTCCACTGCTGTGTGTTGCCAAGAGGGAGGGAACATCCCCACCATGCTTCCAGAGTGGGGATTGCACCTTCAGCCTATATACCTGCCAATATCTCGGCAAGTCTGGCCAAGGTGGGAAGGGTAGCTTTTTTTGTCGCAGATCATTTCCTAGCCTAGGTATAGCCACTTTGCTTCTGGCTTTCCTTGTCAGACCCGTGGAAGCTTTCAGGACATTGGTTTGTACATGAAGGCCCTAAATGTTACCTTGAAATGTTAGCATCCCAAACTCTGTAGTAAAGGGCTAACAACAGTCTTGTGTCCTGTGCATTAAGCAGACTTCTAAAGTAAACGCATGTGAAATCTAGAAGTTCTTTTTCTCATCAAGGCAACCCCTGGTGAGTTGTGTACTGGCACCATATTTACCCATATGAAACTTCAGAATACTACATCCGTGCTGCTCACAAGGGATGTAACTCGTCAGGGCCACATGTTCACCCAGAGACAGCCAGGACTCGCTAAACATGACTATAAATACCCTAATCTTCCTCTACAGCCCTGCTCTAGGCAGCCCTCAGGGTTCTGAAAGGCCTACTTGATGTTGGGGTACTGGGGCAGGGCCTGCTGAGCCCGTGGGTGCAGTGCTGAGGCAGTGGTATTGGCAATAGATGGGGGATTGAGGACATTCAGGTAGGCAGTGCTTTTTCCCAGGGTTGTAAATGCTGGCCAGTTGGAGAAAGAGCTGGCTGTCTCTGCTCGGTGACTTAAACACCATTGCATATCCAGGTGAAGGAGTACATTTCTAAGAAGGTCCTGCCGGAAGAAGCCCCTGCTCGGAAGCTGCTGGACAGAGGCGGAGAAGGCCTGGTGAACTCGCAGCACCAGTGGCAGTTTAACCTGCTGACGCATGTGGAGTCTCTTCAGGATGAAGTAACAAATCGGATGGACTCCATTGAGAAGGAGCTAGATGGTAGGATTCCTTTCTGGGCATCACTCTTGAGCTCCCCTTTCCCTGTGCCTTCTGAAGCCCACAGTCTGGCTGTCCAGGTCAGCTGTCTTCTAGCCTCCCTTCACTTAGCTCTCCCCTCATTGAGGACAAGCCGAACTGTTTGTTTGTTTGCTTGCTTTTCAAGACAGGGTTTCTCTGTGTAGTCGTGTCTGTCCTGAATTTACTCTGTAGACCAGACTGGCCTCAAACTCACAGGGATCCACCTGCCTCTGCCTCCCCAGTGTTGGGATTAAAGATGTGCACCACCACCACCTGGCTAATAAAATTCTTAAAGTTCTTATCTGTTACATATCAACTGGGGTTCTTAGGGTTTGGAGTTTGGTTTGCCTTGAGGGCTGAGATTAAAGGCATGCGCCACC
>JAQHUG010000345.1:500578-515728 GCA_028555095.1 Dicrostonyx torquatus | reverse complement strand
AGTGCTGAGATTAAAGATGTGCACCACCACTGCCAGGCTAGATTGGACTAGGCTCTCTGTGTGGACTAGGCTTGTCTCATCTGGAATTAAAGTTGTACCCACCACACCAGGCTTACACTAACTTCTTAAAGGGCGAAAAAAGTATATTTTGTGCTGCTAATTATGTATCACATACTAATATGAAGCAAATCAGAATTGACTGATTTAAAAAAAAAAACAAAACTTAAAAGTCCCTGTAGACACTTAATTTTTCTAGCAGCTCCGCCTGCCCTATTTATATGGAAAAGCTTTAGAAAGACTGGTAATGACTCAGGTTCTTCAGGGCCTCTGGGCTCTGCTCTGGCACAGTAGCAGCTAGATTGTGTGACTAGTTAACATAATTAAAAGTGAATACAATTCAGATGCATTCTTTAGATGCACTGGCACCTCTTTAAGAGCTCAACAGTTGTGTCTGATTTGGCTGGTGGCCACTTTATTGGGGAGCATAGATGTAGATCATTCTTTCTACCACAAACTAGGACTTGGTGCCCGTACTGTCGAGAAGCATTTATATTGTCATCGCTGTAACCAAATACCTGACAAACCACTTGAAGGAAAATTTGCTTAAGTAGCTTATGATTTCAGAAAGGTCCAGTCCATGGCTACTTGGTCTTGTCATGGCACCTGTCTTTGTCTTGGCAGACAGGCATGAGAGAAGATGAAATCTAGGCACACCCCTAGTGGCTTACTTCCTCCCCAGATAGCATTGCCAGCTGGGGAACAAACATTCAACACAAGCCTATGGGGATAGTTCACTTGCTAGCCTAAACATTAGAGCTTTGTGCCCTGGAGCAGTGCTTTGTGGGGTGCTAATACTGAGGCAACCTGGGTTGAAATGGCCTTGTGATTAGGTTTTGCTAAGCCAATTTCTAAGCCCTCACTGGATCTTCTCTCTCTCTTCCACCTGCAGTGCTGGAGAGCTGGCTGGACTACACTGGGGAACTGGAACCCCCAGAGCCGTTGGCCAGGCTTCCACAGCTCAAGCATTGCATCAAGCAGCTGCTGACTGACCTGGGCAAGGTGCAGCAGATTGCCCTCTGCTGCTCGACATGAAATTGGGCACCCAAGACAATTGGAGCACAATCCTGGCCATCTGCCAGGGGAGCTTCGCATATTTAAATAAATAAACTTAGCATGCTAAATGCACGTGACACTGACTGACTTCAGGGATTTGGCCAGGAGTGTGATGGACACTGGGATAGAGACCATTTTGAGTGCTGGAGAACAGGAGGACAGGGCACTCTTGATCTGGAAGCCGACCATGAAGGCAGTGCAGTCTCAGCACCCCTTTCTGTGCACATTGTTGAACGAAGCAAGTCTTTGCACATCTTCCTTGGAATCGTGCCACTGATGATAAATGGAGTGAGAGCCCCCCCAAAAAAATCTAGTTAGAAACAGTTGTAAATTCAATTCACGGTTTATTTAATTGACTTTTGTGTCAGGTTGAGGCATATGGCAACCCTCTGGTTTCTCTGCCTGGCATGGTGTATGGGCAGCAGGCAGGCACCGTTTTCGTCCTTCAGCCTCACTGGAATGTTGGGACCTCACTGTGCTGCGCAGTTTGGAAAGGAGCAGGGGCCTTGACAGCACTGCTTCCTAAGACTTCATTTTCTTGCCACGGCTCTTGCAGGATTTCACGGTACAGGGGACAAGGTTTTATGTTTATTACCCCAGAGTTGGCTGGGCCATGGCTATGGCAGCAAAGCCGAAACGTCTGAAGGAAGAGCTACAATCTTGTTGCAATGAGAATTGACAAGAAATTCCAGAAGGAAGCAGGCAGGGTCTGGAACCCAAAGGACAGCATTTTCTATATACTTACTAATTTCAACATCTTCTCACTTTTATTTAAAGTTAAAAAAAAAAAAGTCTCCCAAGATTTTGAACTTTTACTGTAAAGATTTGTTACAAAGAATGTGGGAATTACCATATTTTCTATTGCCATCAACAGTTGAAATTCTGTGTGCCACTTTCCTCCTGGAGGCCAGCGTGGCCGCCGGCATCTGCAGGGCTGCTGATGCACTCTTAACACTTTCAGTGTCCTGGTTGTATTACTTGTGAAATCAAGGTGATTATGCTGCTTAAGATCCAAGTACAACCTGTTTGTACCTTCGGAAAGAATATTTGTGTTATTTTGCAGGTCTGGTTTCATGTGTAATTGCTGTATTGTTTTGTTTTACCTTAACTAGACAATGTTGAAAAGGTTCCATGCTTTGAGGACTTTATTTGACCAGTTTTTGCATCACTAAAGGCAAATATCAAAGTACATTTATTCATCAACACCCACCGGTTCATCATGAGTTTTGGAATCTGTAACGTTTTAGGTTGCAAATATTTACTATATAAACATCAAAGAGCCAATGTCAGTAGCTAGTAACAGCAGCATCTCCCTGCCTTGGGAATGAGTAAGCTTCAGGCACAACAGGTCATTGAAGCCTGTGAATTCAGGCCTGTGTGCAGAGAAGCTTCAGGAAATGAGTGCCCGGACTAGTGACTTGTTCACCATCTGCTCTAAAATGAGCTGCAGGGCAAACGTGAGTTGACCTGGCACAGCTTAAGGAGTGTGTGACACATAAAGAGTGTGTAACATAGTCCCTTACAAAAGGCTGCTTCCCGCTGCTAGCACTGTTGTTTCTGTTGGGGGAAGAAATGCTCCACATGACATTGTTGTTCTGGGAGGGGAAGAGCCAAGATAACTAGATAACTATCTATTGCTACAGCTGTGTGAAGTATGATGACTGTTATATTAGGTACTGATTTGGGAGCCAGAAAGATGGCTCAGTGAGCAAAGGTGTTTACCACCAAGCCTGTTGACCTGAATTCCATCCCCAGGACCCACACAGTAGAGAGAATTGACACCTTGAATTTGCCCTCTGACACACATCCATACACTAAACAAATGTAATAAAGGTTTTTAAATTGAGGTGTTTTATTCTCTGTACTACCCTAGAAAATTCCACTGGGGACTAACTCTGAAGGCAGTCCATTGTGTCTTGTTCAAACATGGAAGCAGAAGCTGGTGGTCCTGATTTTGCCATGTGGTCATTGCTGCATTTATCATTTAGGTTTTGTGAAGGAAATGATCTGGTTTCATTGTGACTTTTGTTCTTAGGGAAGCAAAGCATACTCCCCGTGTTTTAATAACCGCAGTTCTTCCCTAAACTAAAGCCATGTTGAGGGGCTCCACTCCCAGTTCCTGGGTCACAGTGAACTAACTAGAATCTGTTATTTGCAAACAGTGCAGATACCATTTAGAAAGACATGCATGAAGTTCTGTCTGTTTAGGAAGCTGTCCATCTATACCAAGTCGCCTTGACACAACAGTTCTGGTTTGATAATCATTTAAGTATGTATGCAAGGTGGATCCTGGCTGAGCCAACATTGCACTGTGGATACGTACTGTGTTTACACGCTATTAGACAGAAGGCACTGTACATAGGAGTGTTGCTCTCAAGCAATATTTTTGCAAAACATGCAAACTTCTGTATCTGGAAAAAAAATAAAACAGGTTCTTGTTGCTATGTGTCAGTCACATATTACTGGAGTATAAAAAAGGTTGTGATTTTGTTTAGTTCGGAGGCAAGGTCTCACAGTGTAGCTGACTGTTCCAGAACTCCCAGAAACCCCTTGCTTCTGCCTAAAAGGATTAAGGTTCTATGGCACATGCCTGGTTGTTTTCTTAGACAGTCTTGCTATGTAGTCCAGGCTGGCCTTGAGCATGTCATCTAACAAGCTTCAAACTTGAAATCATCTTGCCTTAGTCTCCTGAGTGCACCACCATAACCCAGCAAGAATTAAATGTCTCACTCTACTTTTAAGATATATAATCAATGTTTTATAGCATGCCTACTCTTATGATAATCTTGTACAGGGAGACAGACACAGACTCTTATCAAGAAATTCCAGGAAAGCATAACCAGATGCTTTCAAATCATCCAAAGCTAGATGCTCATACCAGCTTCTACCCAAGTCTGGCTCATGCATTGTGGAGGAAGCTGCAGATTACTAGTGTTGGTTGCTGGAAGAATGCCTTCTCTACACTGAGATCCACCCACCACTCAAATTAACCTCCAACAAGCCTGAAGGAAACTCAGATGTTTCATTCCTTGAAAAATTCATTCTCTTGGTAGAGCTGAGGATTATAGAAAAGTGTTAAAAACAGGAGCCCCCTGAACACATTAAATGAGGACTTCCCGTAATGTTAACACATTCCAAGGTCATTCCATGGAAAACCCTTGTGCAAGTGGAGCATTAGGGGTGGAGAAAGGTTTCTGTTTATTCATTGTAAAGGCAAAGTATGCTTCACTACAGAGAGCTGACAGGAGAGCGGCTAATAAAAGCTAATAGAGGAATAGGCTGAAGTAGTGAGAAATTCGAGGTGTTGGCTCTTTCCCTCTTCATAGTATACGCTCTGGTCATGAACCCTCTATTAGTTTTAGTCAAAACATTTCTCTAATGATAATCACCTGCACATGCAAAGCCAGTAGACCCTGACCAAAAGGTTAAGGCAAGGAAACGGGCCAAGCCTTTTCATCTGCTTTAGTTACTGAACACCTGTATACTGTGTTGTGTGGATACACACACACATAATATGTAACAGTAAGTGTTAAAGACGATGTTTGTCCACTGTGTGGATTGCAATCACTGATCTTTAAGCCACCAAGCAGAAAGTAAGCTTTAAGATTCATTTATTTACAAGGAAGTGAAGCTATAAGATCCATTTCGTTGCCTTGGTAACACCAATTGTTGCTTGATCAGTTATTTGTTTTGTATTTTTAGAGGGTCTCTCTACATAACCCTGGTTGGAACTCATTATGTAGACCAGGCTGGGCCCCAGTCCTCTTTTCGACCACCTCCCCCCAGTGCTGAGATTAAAAGCAAGAGCCACGACACTGAGCTGAGCTTTTAATAGGGCCACCCATTTTATTGCTCAAGCTCGGATACTAGCTAGGGCAAGGCAGAGGGTAGTAGTATGAAACACTGGACGACTACAACCATCATTAGCATAGCCTGCAAGACACCTCAGGTTCAGAAAAACTGCGAACATGGTAGAAGGGTGGCCTAGAGTTAACAGGGTGAGAAGAATTTCCTAAGGGCAAAGTCCTGCGCATCCTCCAGAGGGGTCCAGGAATAGTACGTAAAGCTTTACTCTTACAGGCTCCCAGAATCCTCTTATCAACTGGAAAGGTGGGGAACACGCTCGGGAAATAAGCCCAACAGAGGATGAACGACACACCACATCACAGGAGCTGTCAAAATTCAACTTTCATTAACTCGGGGTAGGGTATCAGTCCAAGGAGCCCCCGGCTCCACTGCTCAGCCAGTGAGCCGCACGTCTGCGCGGCGCCGCAGCCGCCGGGCCCGGGCCGCCTCGGGCAGGATGGCCTGCAGCTGCTCCTGCACCAGCATCTCCACGATCTGCTCCTTGGTGCGGATATCGGGCCGCAGCCACTGGCGGGACAGCTCCCGCAGCTGACGGAAGGCTTCCCGGGGACCCGCCGCGTCCTGGTAGCGGAACTGCCGGAAACGCTGGCGAAACGTCTCGGGGCCCGGCCGAGAGGTGCCGGGCCGCGGGGTGACTTCACCCTGCAGAGCCGCGGGCGTGCCGGGGAGTTCCGGGGCCGCGGAGCTCACGGAGTCGGGCGCGGGGTCCGCACAGTCGCCGGCTCCTTCCTGCTGTTCGGGCGGCGCCGCGGGGCTCGGGGCGGCCAGGCCGGGCTCCGGTGCCGCCATGACTACGGCTCGCGGCGTCACCCTCTTTGTCCCGTAGCTACAGGCTGGCTCTGCGTCTGCGCGAAGACGGGAAAGAGAGGGACGGGCTGAAGGGCAGAGGCAGCACTGCCTTAGGGGGACGCGGACTCAGGTGAGGGGGAGGACGAGGGGAGCTTACCTCCACCTGCGAAGCTCCGCGGCGGCCGGAAATGGGCGACTCCGCGGGCTTCCCTAGGAGCCTACCGAGGCGCCCGATCCCGGAAGCCCCGCCCTCTGGCAGTCACGTGAAGTATGACCTGGCCAAGGTCTTTTGGAACGCAGAAGTCAGCTCTTCCGAGAGTTCGGACAACACCTCTGAGGATCGCCTGTTTCCGGAGGAGCAGCAGAAGAGGGAGGCAGGGAGGGCGGAGACGGAGACTGATCAGGAGTCAGAATCGCAGTCGAAATCCGGCTCGGAAGAGCATTCCATATTGGAGTGTGAAGAGATGGAAGGAGAGGCGACCCTGCCGACGGGCCGCCTCGGCTTGCAGGTGACCTGCGCCTGATAGGGCGGATGCTGGACCAGGATCGGGGCGGAGCGTCGACGGTCCTGGGTCGACGTGAGGGCTGGCAAGGGCCTTTGCAGAGCTTGGTGGATCACCCGGGTGGGACAGCTGGTTAGGGGCTCCGACTATTTTAAGAAATACCGCTCAGCCAGCACTCAGGAGGCAGAGGCAGGCGGATCTCTGTGAGTTCGAGGCCAGCCTGCTCTACACAAGAGCGTTCCAGGCAGGGCAGCCAGAGCTACACAGAGAAACCCTGATCAAAAAAAAAAAAAAAAAAGAAAGAAAGAAAAAGAAAAAAAGGGGGGGGGAGGAAGGAAGTAAAGAAGGAAGGAAAAGGAAAGGAGAAAAAGAGCAGGCCAACTCAAGCCTGTAACCTTAGATTTAGAGGCCATGCCTGGGCTGCAGAAGTGCACACACGCACACCCTCCTGCCTGCTTGAGTGCAATAGAACTCACCATATTTTGAAGATGACAAAATACATGGGCAAGATTCTTTTTTTTCTTTCGAGCCTGTCCTGGAACTAGCTCTTGTAGACCAGGCTGGCCTCGAACTCACAAAGATCCACCTGCCTCTGCCTCCCGAGTGCTGGGATTAAAGGCGTGCGCCACCACCGCCCGGCTTACTTCGGCAAGATTCTTAATATTTTTCCTGGCACAAAGCAAATGCACGAGGGTTCTTTGTCATTATTTTTACTTGTTCTCGAAAACCAAGAGACAGGTGGTTCTGTGGGTACTGCTTCTTAATTTTAGGATTAGTGAATGAACTGTAATTACGGTGTCCATTAGCCACATCTATTTATGGAACCTTTCAAATGTAAATACCCCGAATTGAAATGTATTATAATATAGAATACTCGTGCCTCTGTGTAGGTTAAGAAAAAGGTTTTATATTTATTACACGTTGGAACATGTTATTTTTGTGTATTTTGGGTCAAATAAACTATATTTTAATTTTACCTATGTCTTTTTTGAAATACAGGTGCTATAAAATTTGTAATTACACATATAGCTTGTGGTATATTTTTCTTGAACAGCTGCTGTCTGGAGTGTTGGAGTCGGGCTGTCTGGTGGCATCCTCTTTGCAGGGTTTCTTTGCTTTAGCACCCCTAGCAGTAAATAATACCTACTGCCCAGTTGTTGGGAGGAGTAAATAAAGCTCTGGGAAAGACTGGACTTTAAAAAGTGTCTTCAGAGCGAGGGAGGTGACTCAGTTGGTAAGGGTGCTTGCTGCAAAAACATGAGGTTCTGGATTCTCCTGCGCCCATGTGGGAAAACAAGGTGTAACTGAGCTCACCTCTCACCCTAGTGTTGGGGGCCAGAGGCAGGTGGATCTTAAGAACTGGTTCACCAGCCTAGCCAAAACCTATGTGCTTCTAAACTCAGTTTGCGGCCCTATCTCAAGGCAGTAAGGAGAACAACGGTAAGACCCCTCCTCTGGCCTTCTCACACACCTGTACACTCACATGCGCATGTCACACACACAGAGAGACACATTTTCATTAGGCACACTGCCCACAGCCTCTCAGCTACCATTTTCATATCTAAAATATAAGATCTAGATGTAAGAGAACTGACCTCATGGAAGTTTGTGAAAATTCGGAGATGATACCAGCAAAAGTGTAATCTCTGGCAACTTTTGGCAGATAGTGTATTCTGTTTGACAGCTTGCTCACAAATAAGGTTTGTATCTCCATCTTCCAGAAAGGGACAGAGGTTCCATATATGTTCCCTGGAGCTAGAGAAATGGCTGGTTAAGGGTGAATGCTGTGGCTGGGTGGTGGTGGCACCTTTCGTCCCAGCACTCCGGAAGCAGAGGCAAATCTCTGAGGTCAAGGTCAGCCTGATCAGAGCGAGTTCCAGGACAGAGTTACACAGAGAAACCCTGTTCCGAAAGAGACAGGTATAGCAGCGCTCATCTTTAATCCCAGGAGTTGACAGGGGCAGGCAGATCTCTGTGAGTTTGAGACTAGCATGGTTCACCTAGTGAGTTCTAGGCCAATCAGAGCTACACGGCAAAACCCTGTTCCCACCCCAGCTCCAAGCTTCCGGTTTTCAGCACCCAGGTAGGTAGGGTAGCTCACACCACCTGTGATTTCAGTTCTAGAGGATTTAATGTATGGCCTCTGCCAGCACCTGCACTCAATGTTTTGCACAGATAAACTCTCCTCTCTCTCTCTCTCTCACACACACACACACACACTTAAAATGAAAAAAGTCGGAGGTGGAGCTGGAAGAAATTACTGGCATGAATCGATGACTATTATCAAAAACATTGTATGAATGTATGAAATTATCGAATAATAAAAATATATTAATAATACAATAGAATCCTTTTTCTGTGGTTCCCTAAGAGCTTTTCTAAAAGGTGTTGTCTGTACAAAGTCCTACGCTAAATAAAAGTCAAAACTTAAATTGCAGGCTAGGTGGGGAAGTGGGTAGGATCTGGAGAGAAGCTGAGAAGTGAAGTGGGGGAGTTGGCGAGGGTAAGGCCCAGAGCACAGGGTTCCAGGTTAGAATTAACCCTTTCCGTGAGTTTGAGGCCAGCCTGGTTCCAGGACAGGCTCCAAAGCCACAGAGAAACCCTGTCTCAAAAAACAAACAAACAAAAAGAATTAACCCTTTCCTCTTGGGATCAGGATCTCAGTCTCTGTCTCGTTTCCATCCACAGTGGAATCATGGGCTGATAGAGATGGAAGTGGGGACCTTTGAGGTTTATATGAATCCTGGAATAGTAGAAAGGAGAGGAAATTTGGTATTGAATTGAAAAATATTAAATTCATTTCTAAAGCCTTTATGATTTAGCCAGCATAGGGTCTAGAAAAATTCTCTTCCTAGGAAATGTGCATATACTTATTTCAGGTAATTTATATGTGTCTTTGAATACATCCAGAGGCTCAGATTAATTATATATATAAATTTTATATATATATATATATATATATATAATCCTATTTTGCAGATTGAGACGTCAGTACCCCAAAGGGTAGAAAGTTGGAAGACTGTCAGACAACTCGTAAGTGATGCCATGAAGGAACCTTTAGAATGTTATGCCAAGGTTGTTATCACATTAGCTCTTTTTATTATAATTTCGATTTTCCTAGGAAGGAATCTTAAATCATTAATTTCCTAGCTTCCAACACAAGCCTTGAATCTCAGTAAACCTTCCATAAATATTGATTGGTGAAATAATAAATAAGCATTGATTCCATTCCTTTTCTGTGAAGGAAAAACTTGATCATAATCCTCTGGCTTTGCCAGAGCTTTCCAGGTGTTTGAATTACTGTCCAGTTAGTATTACCCATCAACTCAACACAGCCTACAATTATGTGAAAAAGAAGCCTTAATTGAATGTCCTGTCAGGTTGGTGTATAGGCATGTCTGTGAGGGACTTTTCGGATTCTTTATATTCCTGTCATCTGACCTAGGCCACCATGGGTGGGGCCATTTCCTGGACAGGTGGTTCTGGGCTATGTGAGAACGTTCCCTAAGAGGTTGAAGAGATGACTCAGCGGTCACACACAGGTACTATTCTTCCTGAGGACCTAAGTTCAAGTCCCAGCACCTACATCAGGTGGCCCCCCCAACCACCTCTAATTCCAGCTAAGGTACTCAGTATCTCTGACCTCTGTGGACACCTGCACTCACATGTCCATGCACACATAGATACACACATGCACATAGTTAAAAATAATAAAAATAACTTAAAAAAGAAAAGTCAGCTAAGCGTGAAGCAGAGACTGAACCAGCAGACAGCATTCCTCCATGCTTCCTGCCCTGACTTCCCTCAGTAATGGACTGTGACCTGGAAGTGTAAGCCAGATCAACCTTTTCCTCCCCAAGTTGCTTTTGGTCGCAGTGGGGTTGTTTCATTTTTTTTTTTTTTAAGATTTATTTATTATGTACACAACATTCCTTCCATGTATGCTTGCATGCCAGAGGAGGGCACCAGATCTCTTTATAGATGGCTGTGAGCCACCATGTGGTTGCTGGGAATTGAACTCAGGACTTCTGGAAGAGCAACCAGTGCTCTTAACCTCTGAGCCATCTCCCCAGCCCCCATGTTTTTTTAGTTTTTTGAGACAGGATTTCTCTCTGTGTAACTCTGGCTGTCCTGGAACTCTCTCTAGACTAGGCTGACATCGAACTCACACTCACAGAGATCTGCTTGCCTCAGCCTCTCAAGTGCTGGGATTAAAGGCATGCGCCACCACCACCCAGCAGTCAGACTGTTTCAATGCAGTAACAGAATAAAACTAGAGCGGAGAGTGTACTCTTCTTAGGGGCTGTGGAAAGAACGCCTGGAACTCTTTTTTTGTTTTTTTGTTTTGTTTTGTTTTGTTTTTTTCGAGACAGGGTTTCTCTGTGGCTTTGGAGTCTGCGCTGGAACTAGCTCTTGTAGACCAGGCTGGTCTCGAATCTTTTTTTTTTCTTTAACTTTCTTTTTACTCGATGAGTGTGGTGACACACCTTTAATCCTATCACTGACTGGGTGTGGTAGCACACCTACCATCTTACCACTCTGGAGGCGAGGGACCAGGTATTGAGAGTTTGAGACCAACCTGAACTACATAGTGAGACCTTGTATCAAAAAACACTTCTTATATGGAAATAAGTATAGATTCATAGGTAGTTGCAAAAATAGTAGAGAAATTGTGTGCCGGGTGGTGGTGCACACCTTAAATTCAAGCACTTGCTAAGGCAGAGGCAGGTGGATCTCTGTGAGCTCAAGGCCAGCCGGTTTTACAGAGTGAGTTCCTGGACAGCCAAGGCTACATAAAGAAACTCTGTCTCAAAAACGAAAAGCAAAAGGAAAAAAGAATAGTAGAGAAATTGTATCTTAATACAGTTCCTCAGTAGTAGCCTTGTTGGTTATGGTGTGAATCTGGAAGCTCCCCAAAGGGTCACGTGCTAAGATACTTGTTCCTCAGGTGGCCACGCTGTGAAGGCGGGTCTAGCTGATAGAAGTTAGTGATTAGGGAGGCCAGAGCTTGCTCAGGGTTTCTGCCCAGCCCTTCCTGTTGCTTCTGGGCTACAGGCACTAAGCCTTATCTCCGTTCTCACTGCTCTGCTCTTACCTCCCCATTATGTTAGATTGAAACTCTTGCAATAATGTGATAATCTTTGAGTGCTAAAGTTTTCCCCATATTTAGAGTGCAAATATCTCTTTGCTACTTGGCCTCAAACTTGTTTTGTATTCAAAAATGACCTTGTACTTCTGACCCTTCTTCCCTCACCTTCTGAGTCCTGGAATTACATGTGTGTGCCCAGTGTGCCCAAACTCATTAAATGTCCTCTTCTGTGGCATTCAGTTTATTCACGTGACAGGACAATAGGTGCTGTCTATTCATCTCCCAAGCTTTCTTCTTTTTCTCACCTAAAGCAAACTCATCCCATTAAAAGAGCAATTCCCCATATATATATATCCATAAATGCATATAGAAATAAGTATGTATATGTTTGCTAATATTCCATTCTCCTGGATTTTGTGGATTAAGGTACCAAGGAAGAAAAAGATGAAGACCTGGGAAGAAATACAAAACCTAGTAAGTGGATCTCTTTTAGTAATTGCTTCACATATCATGAACAGATTGGTTGCTTCTGCTCTTTGACTATTGTGGATAAAATTGCTGTGATATTGGTGTTTGAATTTCCATTTTCAGTTGATTTAAGTATGAACCCAGAGGTGGGATTGCAGGGTCAAATAGTAATTTTGTATTTAACTTTGTAAGAATCAACTAAACTAGCTGAGCAGTGGTGGTGCATGTCCTTAATCCCAACACTTGGGAAGCAGAGGCAGGCGGATCTCAGTGAGTTTGAGGCCAGCCTGGTCTACAGAGTTCCAGGACAGCCAGAGCTACACAGAGAAACCCTGTCTCAAAAAAAAAAAAAAGAAAAGAAAAGAAAGAAAAAGAAAGAAGAAAAGAAAAGAAGATGCCTCATATGACCAGGCTGTAAGCAAGCCTATAGGGTATTTTCTTAGTGATTCGTAGGGAGGGCCCATGTTGGTGGTCGTGGGTTTTGTAAGAAAGCAGGCTGAGCAAGCCATGTGGAGCAAGCCACAAAGCAGCATTCCTTCATGGCCTCTGACTGCATTAGCTCCCACCTCCAGGTTCCTGCCCTGTTTGAGCTTTTCTCCTGACTTCCTGAACAGTGCTTTAGAAGTGTAAGTAGAACTTTAACTCTTCCCTCCCCAGCTTGCTTTTGGTCATGGTTTTTCATCACAGAAATAGAAACCCTAAGACAAGTTGGTATAGGAATAGTGGGGTATTGCTGTGACCGACCTGATTGTATTTGTTTGGGGAGCATTGTGGGAGGATTTTGGAACTTTGGGCTAGAAAAGCCATTGAATGTTGCAGTGAGCTGCTCTGTAGGAGCTTGGAAGATAAGAATGTTGAGAGCAGGGCAGACAAGACTCTCTTGAAGCCGGGCAGTGGTGGCACACACCTTTAATCCCAGCACTCAGGAGGCAGAGGCAGGTGGATCTCTGTGAGTTCGAGGCCAGCCTGGTCTACAAAGTTCCAAGACATCTAGGACTACACAGAGAAACCCTGTCTCAAAACACCAAACAAAAAAAAAGATCAGCATCGTTGAGGTGAAGTCTGGGAAATATTTCATCAGGGTCAACCCACAGAAGCTATACTGTGTTTTAGAGGTGGCCAAGGCTATACCTCATGGTGGCAGCTCAACTTGGTCCTGTGTAAGAGTCTCTCAGGTGGTACTTGTTTTGAAGACATGAAGGGGTCATGGAGAGCTGTTGTATGGACAGCAGGCCCTTGTTCCGTCCCAACCGCCCAGCTAGCCTACACCCGAAATAACCACACAGAAACTGTATTTATTAAATTATTGCTTAGCCCACTAGCTCTAGTTTCTTATTGGCTAATTCTTACATCTTAATTTAACCCATTTCTATTAATCTAACGTATCGCCATGTGACTGTGGCTTACCGGCAAGATTCTAACCAGTGTCCATCTCAGGCAGGAGATCCATGATATCTGCTACTCTGCCCTTCTTCCCAGCATTCAGTTCTGTCTACTCCACCTACCTAAGTTCTGCCCTATCAGGCCCAAAGCGGTTTCTTTATTCATCAGCCAATGAAAGCAACACATAAACAGAACATCCTACACCAGAGAGCAGTTGAGGTTTGGCAGTGTGAGAAGCCAGGACTTTTGGTGAAGGTGCAGACTCAGTACCAGTTGACACTCCAGGATTGAAGGTATCATGAAGAGAAACTGAGGCTTGGCACCGTGAAAGAGCCCAGGAGAGGCTATTGGTGAAAGTGCAGTCCAGTTGCAGCAGAAGACTCCAGCATTTTGGAGATGCCAGTACCATGGGTTGACCCCTGAGGACAGTAGCAGAGGTGGAGTGGAGCCTAGGTCTGAGCCTAGAAGATGAGCTGTGTGTACTGCAGAGGGCAGAGCTGGAGAAGTGACTCAAGCCCAGAAGATAGTGAGGGAATCCAGATAATTGGTCATTAAGTTATTTAATTGTTGGAGTTTGGTTTTGCTTTGTTCAGATTCTGACTGTGTCCTGGCTCTTCCTTGGAAGAAAGTAATTTAACTTAATTTTAATTTTTATAGGAGCCACAACTGAAAGACTTTGAACTTTTAAAAGAAAATTTGAGTCAGTCAATAGTGGTGAATTCCTTTAATCCCAGAACACAGGAGGCAGATGCAGGCTGATCTCTGGTCTACAGAGTAAGTTCCAGGACAGCCATGTCTACACAGAGAAACCCTGTCTTTGAACAAGCAAACAACTGGGTGGTGGCATATACCTTTAATCCCAGCACTTAGGAGGCAGAGACAGGTGGATCTCTGTGAATTTGAGGCCAGCCTGGTCTACATACTGAGTTCTAGGACAGTCTCCAAAGCAACAGAGAAACCCTGTCTTGAAAAACAAACAAACAAAAAAAGAAAGAAAGAAAGAAAAAGAAACCCTAGCTAAAACAATCAGCCTCTGCCTCCAGGTTCCTGCCCATTTTGAGTTCCTGTCCTGACTTCCTTCAGTGATGAACAGTGATATGGAAGTGTGAACCAAATAAACCCTTTCCATCTTGTTTTTGGTCATGGTGCTTCATCATAGCAATAGAAATCCTAACCAAGACAGTAACTATTATTATTATTTACTGAGCTATACTCCCAGCCCTGTTGTTGTTGTGATTGTTATGTGTGAAAGATGTGTTTCTATAGAGGTTGTGGTGGTTTGAATGAAAATGGCCCCATAGGCTCGTCATCAAATGGTGGTGGAATTGTTTGGGAAGGATTAAGAGGTGTGGCCTTGTTGGAAGAGGTGTGTTACTGGGGGAGGGCCTTGAGGTTTCAAAAGCCCATGCTGTTTCCAGTGTCTCATTCTCTGTCTCCTACTTGTGGATTAGGATGTGAACTCTTAGCTGTTCTGCTGCCACGTTGTTACTCTGCCATCACTTTAACCATCTGAAATTGTAAGCCCAAACACACACCTTTAGTAAGTTGCCTTTGTCATGATGTCTTATCATAGCAATAGAGAAATAATTAAAACAGAAGTCAAAGAACAACACTGTGGAGTTGCTTCTCTCCTTCTACCTTTATTTGTGTGTCAAAGATTGTTGGGAATATTACTTTCAGGTGTGTGGTTTATGCCACATTTGTTAACTCTGTGAAGCTGTGTTACTGTGCCTGTCTAAAACACCTGATGGTCCTAATAAAGAGATGAATGGCCAATAGCAAGGCAGGAGCAAGGATAGGTGGGACTGGCAGGCAAAGAGAATAAATAGGAGAAACAAGAAAGGAGCAACAAAAGAACAAGGAGAGGACATCAGGGGCCAGTCACCCAGCCCATCACAGAGTAATTAGGAAAGAAAGGTATACAGAAATAGAGAAAGA
>JAQHUG010000345.1:360448-388784 GCA_028555095.1 Dicrostonyx torquatus | reverse complement strand
TGAAACCAGAGGAAACTAGACCAGATTCCCTGTTATTTTAACCAGAAAGTGCAGAAGATGGAGGCTCTGGGCAGTTTAGGTCATTTGACTGAATCGCAGTGGCCTGGAGGACTGTCTGCTAGAATTCACAGGGTTCTATGTGTGAATGAAAAGCAGAACTCCCTAAGAAAAGGGGGTCCTTATAGAAAGGGGGAAATTTACCTTTTCTGTAAGTTAAGAAGAACCTTGTTGTTGTTGTTTGAGAGAGGTTTTCGAGACAGGGTTTCTCTGTGGCTTTGGAGCCTGTCCTGGAACTCGCTCTGTAGACCAGGCTGGCCTCGAACTCACAGAGATCCGCCTGCCTCTGCCTCCCGAGTGCTGGGATTAAAGGCATGTGCCACCACCGCCTGGCTATTAAGTAGAACTCTTAAAGGGTTTCCCTATTCTTATGTGTGCGGACATTTCACCTGTGTGCATATATGTGCCACATGTGTGCAGAGCCTACAGAGGACAAGAGGATCCCTGAAGCTGGAGTTATAGACAGCTGTAAGCCGTTATGTGGGAACTGAACCCAGGTCCTCTATAAGGGCAGTAAGTGCACTTAACTGCTGGGCCATCTCTCCAGCCCTGTGCTTTAAAAACTGAACATGTCCTATATGTCCTATATACTCAGCCCAGAAAAAGGGAAAGGTGTCTTTTCATTTTTAAAATTTTAAATTGGTGCTAAGGATCAAACCCAGGACTTGAGATGCACGAGGCAATTGTTCTACCACTGAACACAGCCCCTAGGAAAGGATATTAGAACCATGGACACTGCTGTCAACCATAGTGGAACAAGGGGAGGCTTGTATAGGGACGAGAAAGATAAGGATATGTTTAAGAGTAATAGATTCCAGGGGCTGGGCTAGAATGTTTGCATGAAGCCCTGGGTTTGATTCCTAGTGCCATACACATGCGCACAAATGCACACATACGCAGGAAGAGGTAGGAATTGAGATGTGGAGCTGCACTGCAGACAGCCGCAAGCCCCAAGCTACAGAACTGGGGTTTTCTCTTGAATTTGAAAGGTCCCTCGCTGGACCTGTGCTGTGAAGGCGTAGAATGGAGAGAAGGTTGTTTGGTTGCTTGTTCATTTGTTGTTGGTAGTGCTGGGAACAGAGCCTATGGCCTCACACATGCTGGTGCATGTCCTACCATGGGTCCTAGCTCCAGCCCTGCCCGAGTTTCCAGTCTAGGAGCAGAATGGCCATGTCAGAGAACTTTTCCCACTCCCACCGAGATTGTCTCATGTCTGTAACTAGTGAGTGGAAGGGCTTATTGGACACTCATATTTCTGCTTCTGTGACTTTCTTGTTCACATTCCTTGCCTATTTGCTTAATATCAATTATTAGGAATTCTCTGTACATTTTAGATTCTTGTCCTTTGTCAGCCAAAAGCACGGCTGATCCAATTTCCCTTCAGTTAGTGGCTCAACTTTTTGTCTCGTGCCCTGTTTTGATACATAGAATTTCTGTCTTTAGTGTAGCTGACTATATAGTTCAAAAGAATTAAATCTGGAATTGCGTTTGTGTGTGTGAGTGCACACATATTCACATGGCACGACACACATGTGGAAATCAAGGTTAACTTGCAGGAGCTGCTTCTCCTTCCACCCTATGGGGTCCAGAGATTGAATTTAGGTGTTAAGGCCCTTGCCAAGCTGTCTCACTGTTCCCGCCCCTCCTTTAAATAAGCCCTCATTCTGTAGCTTATGCTGGTCTGGACCTTGCTATATAGCATGTTGTTGGCACCCAGCTTCCGATCTTCCTGTCTGCAACTCTCAAATGCTGGGACATGTGCCCCACCACACCTCACTGGAAATGAGAAATACAGGAAATCTCTCTCCCACCCACACACGCCCTGTTAGTCTGTGTCTGTGAGGAATGAAGACTGATATAATTTGTAATTGTTTTGGTATCTTACTGAAAATAGTGGTTTCTCTTGGTGTCCTGAAGATAATGTGTTGTTACTTTGTTTAAAAGGTGTGTGTATGTCTGTGTCTGGTCATGGAGGTGCGCTGGTGAGTGCAGCTGCCTGCAAGGTCCAGAGGAGGGCGCTAGAGAGGAGGGCGCTAGAGACCCCAGCCTCGTGCTGGGAAATGAGCTGCTTGACAGGGGTATTGGGAGCTGAACTTCGGTGCTCTGCCAGTGCACTACACACTCAACCACCCAGCCTTCTCTCCAGCCACAATTTCCCTGACATGTCTAAAAAGTTTCAAGTTTTACTTTCCAAATTTAGGTGTTTAGTACAACTGAGAGTTATGTTCATGCTACAAGGCAGGAAGCCAGTTTTATTTTTTTCCAGATGAATAACCAATTGTTCAAAATTATTTTTAAAATAATCCATCTGTACTAGTTTTCCAGGGCTGACATAACAAATTAGTACCAACTTGGTGACTTAGAACAATTGAAATTTATTTTCCCACAGTCCAGGTGGTCAGCACTGTCGGTTCTTTGAGGGACTCTGAAGGAGGCAGCACCTCTTGCATCTCTCCTGGCTTCTGATGGTGGCCACCATCTTGGCTTGTCTGTAACTATGTCTCTTTCTTGAGTGCGGCCTCCATCTTCCCATTGTCATCTGAGAGTCTTCATGTGTCCTTGTTTTTGTATTTCGTGTTTTGAGGTCCACCCTAAACCCAGGATGTTTTGTTTGTTTTTATTGTTGTTTTTAGGACGGTGAGAAATAATAGCTCTACTGACCTTCAACAGGCCTCAAACCAGCAGTTCCCCTGCCTCTGCCTGCTGAGTGTTGGGACATGCCCACACTGCCATGCCCAAATTAGGACAGGCTATTCATGAAATCCTTACCTAATTGCATCTGTAAACCCCTATTTCTGTTTTGTTCTGGGGGGCTCACTGTGTAGCCCAGGCTGGCCTGGAATTCACTGTGTAGTCATTCCACAGTACTCTTGCTCTGTCCTCTCAAGTACTGAGATCCCAAGTGTGAGTCACTGTGTTCAACTTCAACCCTATTTCCAACGGAGTTAATGGCTTTAATGTTAAAGGATTTAAATTTGGGGGTGACATAATACATTGTCGTCACACCTTCACTTCTCTTTTGCAAATACCATTTCTGGTATTCATCAAACTTATGGGGGTCAGAATCACTATTTTGTTTTCTTTAATTTGTATGTGTGTGTTTGTGTGCATGCACATATGTGTGCACAAACACATACATGGAGGGTCAGGGGACAATTTTTTCTTTTCTTTTTCTTTTTGGTTGTTCTCTGTAATTTTGGAGCCTGTCCTGGAACTAGCTCTTGTAGACCAGGTTGGCCTCAAACTCACAGAGATCCGCCTGCCTCTGCCTCCCAAGTGCTGGGATTAAAGACTTGTGCCACCACTGCCCAGCTTCAGGGAACAATTTTCAAGAGAATCCTCTCCCCTTTCACCTTGTTGAGTCAGGGTCTGCCACTCTGTCCCCTGGGCTAGCTGTGTCCTCCAGCCTAGCAGTCTTCTGGGCTAGCTGGCCCTCAGGCTTCTAGGAGATTCTTCTGTCTCTGCCTCCCGTTTCCCTGTAGAGTGTGAGATCACAGACAAGTCACCACACGTGTCTTTTGTGTGACATGGAGACAGAATTTAGGATTATCAGTCTGATGTAGCAAGAGCTTTGCCGGCTGAGCCATCTTGCCCCTGCCCTGTTTTATTTTTTGAGATAGGGTCTGTCTTACTATGGAGCCCAGATTGGCCTCTACCTCCAAATCTGCCTGCATTTGCTTCCTAAATATTGGCCAGCAGCCAGAGTCCGCATTTTATATTAGGAAGCTCTGATGAAGCAGTTATATATTTTTCATATGCTGATCTTATTTGATACTTGAAATAATACTTTGAGGTAGATTCTTCTAAAACCACCCACATTGTTAGGGGCTATACCTGTCAGCATTTGCCAGCTTATGATATGATAACAAGCATCCCCAAACCTTCAGTGCTTACAGCAGTTTTCTTCTTTGAATCCACATCAGCAGCAGTGGGAGGCAGTTGTAGGTCATCTTTAGCTCTCTGTGTATCTTTTCATTCCTGGAGGCAAAATACAGGCACAGGTCCTATACAAGATGCACTGTTCCCGCTGGCAGAAAGAATTAGGAGTGAGACTTTAGACTCAAACATGCATTGGCCTTCAGCTTTCCAATTCCTGTTTCGCTGGCCAAAGAAATTCCTGTGGTCAGCTTTGATGTGGGCTGGGGAAGTGCACTCCTCCTGAAGGGTGCTCAAGCCACAGGGCAGCTCACTGGATCATTTCAGCAATCCTCTCACTGCCAAAGAGGAAGGGCAAATGACAAAGAGCAATACTTGGATCATAGGGGCTGAGGAACCAGGCCAAATATCTGGGAGGTGGTAGAGTCTGGATTCGAACTCAGTCCTCTAAAGCCGTAGTATGTATGTATTGGTTCTCCACTGCCTGCTGGATGGAATCCATATATATAATTATATATGATGCAAACGTGTACTGCTCAGACTCTTTTGTGAGTGCTGGACTTTCTGTTTGAGACGCAAGTCCATTCTCAGTTCTTCTGAGAGAATCCTGACACCAGTCACACAGGTCTTTGTAAGCATATACAGTCAGCCCCTCAGATTGGTGGGGTCTGCATGTGCAGTCAGCCAACCACAGATTAAAAGTCTCAGGAAGAGAGAGCTGGAGAGATAGCTTAGAGGTGAAGAACACTTGTTGCTCTTGCAGAGGACCCAGGTTTGATCCCCAGCACCCACAGGGTGGCTCACAACCATATGTAACTCCAGTTCCAGGACATCTGAGTGTTCTCTTCTGACCTGCATGGGCACCAAGCACACACATGGTACACATACATATATGTAGTAGAAAACACTCGTACACATTAAATAAATCAAAAACAAATTTAAAAATACTTTTTGTTTGTTTGTTTTTCGAGACAGTGTTTCTCTTTGTAGCCCTGACTGTCCTGGGGCTCCATCTGTACAAGAGGCTACAGCCTTGAGCTCCTGTCTCCTCCGGCCTTATATTCCTCTCTCTGCCCAGCCATATCCTTTCCTGTCTCTGCCTCCCTAGTGCTGGGATTAAAGGTGTATGACTCCCAAGAACTGGGATTAAAGGTTTGAGCCACCACCATCTGGCTGTTTCTCTTTGAGACTGGATCAATCTAGCGTAGCCCAGGGAGGCCTGAATTTACAGAGATCTATCTGCCTCTGCTGGGATTAAAGGTGTGTGCCACCACTGCCTGGCTTCTATGGCTAACTAGTGACTCCCTCCATGCTCTGATCCTCAAGCAAGCTTTATTTGTTAGAGCACAAACAAAATATCACCACGAAGCATTGTGTTGAGTATTGTAAATAACCCTGAAGTCATGTATTGTTTATGCAAATGCTATGTCATTTTATACAAAGGACTTGAATATTTGCCATTTTGGTACCCACAGTGGGATTTCCTAGACTCAAACCCTAACAGATCCAAAAGGTTATCAGTCGGGGCTGGAGAGATGGCTCAGCGGTTAAGAGCATTGCCTGCTCTTCCAAAGGTCTTGAGTTCAATTCCCAGCAACCACATGGTGGCTCACAACCATCTGTAATGAGGTCTGGTGTCCCCTTCTGGCCTGTGGGCATATATGCAGACAGAATATTGTATACATAATAAATAAATATTTTGAAAAAAAAACAACAAAAGGTTATCAGTCTACGTTTGTCCTTTCTCTTATCCTCTCTGAAGGGTGGGAATACACTCTCCTTTGTCATGGGCGCCCTCTGCCACTGATTGTTTGCTTGCATGGTGTCCTCAGAGTCCTGGGTGGGTGAGGTGAGTAAGGAGGCCATGCTGCAACTGGCCCTTTCTCTGGAGGATGACAACACTTGCCCTACTTTCTACCTCTCTAAACTGAGCTTAGCACCTTGTGCTTAGGCGACTCTGACAGGTCAGTACCGCATGACTCACCTCGTGAGCCTGCCACACTGTCACCAGCAGGCCCTGGGCTAGGCAGGGTGTGTGATGCAGGAGAAGGGAAGCAGAAATAACTTTCGCCTTCCAGAGGGCTTTCCCTCCCCCCAGGAAAAAGATAGACAGTCCTTCCCTTAGGTTGGTTGGGCAATTTCCTCCTAGGAGGAAGAGGGGTCCCTGGAAGTGCAGAATCAAGAGCTGAGAGGAGGGAGGAGCACCCACCATACCATGGAAAGCTTGGCTAACTGGTCCAAAGGCTGCATTTACCCTCTGAGCGTCCCTTTTCCCTGCTGAGAACTGGGGACAGCAGCCGTCTTGTTCTCCTTAGTTAGTTTTAAAACACTCAGCTGAGTGCTGGGTCTCTTCAGGAGTGCAGCCTTGAAATCACAGGCTTCAGAGCTGGAATGCCCTGACAGACCAAGAGGCTGCAGAAGATTTAGAATTTCTGCAAGCCACGGCGTCCTCTTCTATAAAATAGAGATAATAATTAGAGCTATCTCCCAGGATGAGAAAATTATGTAGGTGCCTAGCATGCACCAAGGGCTCAATAATGTTGGTTATTTCCAAACAAGATAATGATGCTGATTATGTAAGGAAGAACCCAAGGAAGGCTCGTGGTGAAAAGAGGTCTGGGAGATAGTTGGGGGGTAGACTGTGTGCTCTGAATGTGCAAGACAATGGGGTTCAATCCTCCGAAGTGAAAGAAGAGAGGGACAGAGTCAGCTTCGGAGAACTGGTGGATTCCTTTAGTCAAGTACGGGGTGTGGCTCTCCAGAATGAGGAAGCTGTCCAGGAGGTGACCATGCACACAGCACAGAATTTGAAGATCTGGTGGGGGGAGGGGGAGGGTTATGTTTGCTGACCCTTGTTCCTCATCTCCATCCTACTTTTGTCATCTCCTCCTCTCTTCTCTGGCATTCCCAACAAGCTCGGTCACCAAACCCTATTGCGGCTTCTTTGAAATGATAATAACAATACTGAGTTGTTACTTTGACAATTATACAGTTCTTCTTCTATGCTATCCTAGTAACCTTTCCATCCCTGTCTTCCCTGTCTCCGGTTCAAAGGATCCAGAGGTAGGAGGGGCCAGGGGATCACTCTGCAGGCCGCACTTGGAAATACTGAAACCTGGGAGAACAGTCATCCACAGGCAAACAATAGGCTAGTGGTACAGAGGCAGGATTACAGGAATGCAGGGGTCTAGCTCCAGCGCAGGTCTCCTTTCAGGTCACACCTGATTTCCTGGACTACTGCAGTCTCCCAAACGGATCTCCCCAGACTCTGGCCTCTCCCTGTGAACTTGTTCTAGTGTGGTAGTGTCCCCATCAGAAGGTATAGGACCTAGAGGTGAGTTCTATGATCCTGCTGTGGTCCAGCCAGGGCAGCGCAGACCACCCATGATGATCTAACAGGATGGCCCTGATCTCGACTTTCCCTACTATTAGAACTGCTTGTTTCCACCTAGTTCCTGCCTCTCAGTGAAGATGTGGTCTTTGAGTAGGGGTATTGACAGGAAGTTGGTCAAAGTGACCCCTACCAAATTTGGGTTAGCTCTAAATACTAGAGAGGGTTTTTGTTTCTTTGTAGGCCTTTCTCTTTTCCCAGTGCTGGAGAATGGAGCTCAGGGCTTCCCCCAATGCTAGATAAGTGCTCTACCCCCTGAACTGCATCCCCAGTTCTAGAGAGTTCTTTATGGTGAGCGGGACTCATCCTCCTGGATGTCTATCCATGGGAGCCGAATGTAACTCCTTCAAACTCAGTCAGTCAGAAAAATCTGTAAACAGCGCTTCATCTGACCCAGGTCTTGGGTGGACTAGGTGCTGAGCGGAATGCACAGAGATCTGTTCCACACAGATTCTTTCTTCAGAGGAACCCTGAGGGTTCATCTACACAGATAGTTTGTCTTGCTTAGTAGACATAAATGTAGTAATAGGGAACAGATCACATCCCCTTTCTGGGTGTCAGCCTACAGATGGCTGGAGATAGCCACCACACCCTTTTCCAGGCCACTTACAGTACATTATATCACATGATGTTCAGGTCCTCAACATTCTGGTGCCTTTCTTTAGACATTTGTCAGTGTGACAGTGTTTCTTTCAGATGTGGGGCCTAGAGTTAAGTCCTGGGGCCTAGCTAGGATCTCTCTAGGACAACAGACAAAATTGCTTTGCCGCTGGTTTCAGTTGATCGAATATAGTCACATCTTGTCACGCCCCCCCAACTGTATCACTGAGCTGAAGGTCAAGTAAAAATCTTGGAAACTGTTCTTAATCTAGATTCTTCTATACTGTGTTTTGTGCACTTGAATCTCATGGAGACACTCACTAATTACCAGCCCCTCACATGGCCGTTAAGTTCCTTAGTCACCAGCCACATCTCAACTACTCAGTAGCCATGGGTAGCTAGTGGCTACAAGACAGTGTGGTCAAAGAACATTTTCTCAGACATCTGTGGTATGGACCTAAGGACAAGACTTTATACTTACTCTGGGTGGCAGCTCATTTTGTTAGTTTCAGCTCAGTCTTCAAGCCTGTTGAGGCCTTCTGGTTTCCACAGTTCTCTCTCTCTCTCTTCATATCTCCTCAGCTTCACCTAAACCCATTGATAAAACCCCCTCCCAGAGCAGAGAGCACAGGAACCACACTCATGCCATCAAAAAGACCTGTAATAAATAAGGTCTCTGAATCAGGGTCTGAGCTGGGTACCAGGCAACTACAGGGAGACAGGAAACACCGTAAGCAGAGTCCTGTGATGGTGGATGGTGACTCGGTAGTTCAGTTACCTTCGCCTCATAATCCGGGCTGGCCTGATGTTTAAGTGTGGGAGTTCAAAGTCAGCTTCCAGGGTTCAGATCTTGGCTCTGCCGCTTTTCAGCTATGTAGTGATTTTGCGGTAATTTCTACTCTGTGGTGTAACTCTAGAGATCAAATGAGTTAATGCAGTATGACTTGTTTTGTTTTATTTTGTTTTGTTTTTTAGAGACAGGGTTTCTCTGTGTAGCCCTGGCTTCCGGGAACTCACTTCGTAGACCACGCTGGCCTTGAGCTCACAGAGATCCACCTGCCTCTGCCTCTTGAGTGCTGGGATTAAAGGCCTGCGCCACCATTGCCTGACTAGGTTGACTCTTTAAAACAATGCCTGGAACATAAATGTTTCAAATAAGCAAATTGTTAGTCCCTATGATAAACTTAATTTGCATCCTGGACTTTTTGAGCCTTGCTATGGAGAAAATCTGGACAAGCTCTGCTCAGTCCTGTGTTGGGCCCTTTGGTTTCTTCTCTCTTAGTTTATCAATGTTTCCTTGGAGGTCTGCACTGTGCCTCCCCTTCTGGACTCATCCATTCAACTGTTGGCTTCCAATCTGCTCTTAGTAGTCTGTACTGATGGGGGAGGGGAGTTGGGTGGGAGTACAGCAAAGAACCAGAATTACCGGCCTTGGCTTTGACTCTATGCTACCTGGGGGCAGACCTAGGTGGGTCACAGCTGCCTCTTGAGATGTGGTTAGGGCCAAGTGAGACAAGGCGGTGAAGGCGTTAGCATTTAGGAGTCTTTGCCCATGTTGTCACCTGCGTCCTGACTTACAGTAAAATGCTCTAAGTTCTTATATTTACTTCTTTCTCATTTCTTCCCTTCACAATCTAATAAAGGAGGCTCAGGGTTCCTGGCCTTACTGAGGTCTGGCCCTTGCACTGAGAATCCAAGCGCAGGAATTCCCTCGGTTTCTTGTCTATGTCCTGGGGCCCTAGTAGATGCCCTACCTTCTCGGGTGCTAGTCTCGGTTCACTGTTCTGGTTAGTTGCCCTTTTCTATGTTTGGCTTTAGTGTGTTTGAGGCAGGACTTTTGGTAGGAGCCCGCTAAGGATCAGGGACGATATAATCCTAATTCAGGGAAGCGCTTTACTTTGGACATGCTTGGATCTGTGGGTCTTAGGGTCCCAGGATCAGGGGCTCCCAGAGAGTGCAAAGGGGCTGCCACCTGAGAGTAGCTGGAAAGAGCTGAACGGTCCTTAGCTGCTACGGCCTTCTGAACAATAGGAGGGAGGCTGGGGGTTGGTGGGCGTCGGCCAGGTCCCTGCTAGAGGGAAAGGAGACCGGGTGGAGCTGCTGGGCCACCAGGTTAGCTCAGGCCACCGGCTTGAAAGCTGAGCGGGCTTGGTGCCGGCGGCGATTCTAGAGGAGGTGGGGTAGGGCCAAGCCTACCGGGCAGGAGAGAAGGCTCGGTGTGGTGTCTCCTCCTCCCCGTCCCGCTGCTTGCCCGGGCCTCTGAGCTCAACAGAGGCTCAGGTGGGCGCCTGGCCCACGTGGGGAAGCAAGCGGCGTGGGCTCGTGAAGCGCACCCCCCTTCCAAGCGCCCCTCCCTGGGACCGGACGCGGCTGCTCCGGGGCAGCTGGGCTCTCGGGGCCAGTGGGTTGCGCTCTCTGCTCGCACGCCCTTCGGCCGCTGCCCGGCCGGGATCGCAGCCGCCTCCTCCCAGGGAGCCGCCGGGGCGGGGCAGAGGGGGAGAGGGGGTGTGCAGATCCGGCGGGGAGGGGGCTGAGCGCTGTGGGAGGGAGCGAAGGAGAGAGCGAACGAGCCGGGCATTTCTGCGCAGCTTCTGAGCGCCCGGAGCCCGCCAGGGCGGCCACTGAACGCAAGGATCGAGAGACAGACAGACGGCTCCCGGAAGCCGCGCTGCCACCGCCAGGTTAGCCGGGCACGGAGACCGCGCAGGCTGTCGCTGCGTCCCGAGCCTCGAGTACTGGAGACGTGCGTGGCCAGAGCCGCGAGCTTTGATTCGAGTCTTTGCGGGTACGTGTGTCGGGGTCCCGGTCTCCGGGTGTGCGTTGAGTGTGAACACGCGTGTATCTGTGGATCGGTACAAGTGGTTGTTTGGCGTATACGCGCGTGTGCATCTGTGTAAGGGTGTGCTCCTTGGGGCTGGGTGGTGTGTTAATCTGGGTGAGGATCTGTGTGTGTGTCTGCTTGTGCTTATCCGCTTATGTGCCTGGAGAGGGTGTGTCCCAATGTGTAGCAGTGTGTACATCTGGATGAGGGTGTGTGCCTGTACCAATGCCTTCGCTTGTGGCTGAAGCCTATGGCGTGTGTGTGTGTGTGTGTGTGTGTGTGTATTTCGCTGTGTGCGCGCCAGTGTGACTCCCCGTGTTTGTGTGTGTGCGCGCGCGTGTGAGGGCGGGTGTGCACCCGCGTAGCCCCTGTGTGTGTGTGCTCGGCTTTGTCTCCGCACTGCCGGGAGGAAGGGGTGGGGGCGGCGGCCGAGGCGCTGGCGTCGCCCAGAGCCCCGCACTAGCTGGGGAAGTGGGTGTCAGCCGCGGTGGGGGGCATCCTAGCTGAGTGGAGACTCCCTGCTGGCAGGTGGGCAGCCACGCCCGGGGTACTGGAGAGAGCCCTACTGACAGCAGAGCCTGGTTCCCGGCTGAGTTGGAGCGGAGGGCGTGGCCTGCCTGACTCCCGGGTGTGTGCTTGTGAGGGGTGGGGTGGGTGATTGGGTGTGAAGGGGTGGGTGTGTGCTAGCGTGGGTGTGGGGTGCTGATAGCAACAGCGACCTCTCGACTAGTGACCCAGCGGGCTCTGAGATTCGTTTCCTTGTGGTATAAGAACCATCACCTAGGACCAGAGGCAGCCCAGCCTGGTCAGCTATACTTACACCCTCACCCTCTTACTGGGCAGAGCAGTAGCCTAGGTACCCTGAAAGGACTAGTAAGACTGATCATTGTCTTAAAGGGCCAGCGCCCCATTCCAAGGAATCCCCTCTCAGGAGGCCTCTGTACTTAGAGAGATGTGTCTGTACCTCTTTCCCCATATACTAGGCACTGCATGCATGTCCAGTCTGTGCGTTCTCCCTGTAATAAGAGAATTCTGCATTTATATGTGCATCTGTTTTGATCAGTTCTGGTATATTTGTTTTTATGTGTGTGTAGCTGTTTGTGTATTGGTGAGCTTGCATGTGGGGCTGTAAGAGAAGTGCCATTTTGCTGCTAACTGGAATAGAACCACCACCCCCATATTTGAAAAACAAGGTGAAAAGGAAGTTTGGGGATTTGGGCACTGGCTTTGCCGGTTTCAGATATTGGCACTGAAATGTATGTAGGTAGGTTGGGTTTGACAAGGATCTAGAGAAACAATCTTCCAAAGGGAAGGAAAGAGAAGGGCCTGCAAGCTCGCCCAAACCTCCTGGCTCTTCTCGATAACTTCCCTTCTTCTTGCTGCTTGGCGTGTGTACAAGGATAAGTGTGCAGGATTTGGAGTGGAAAGGGGGGAGCTGGGAGTGTAAAAGGAAGACAAGCTGATGGTGATGGGGGTGGGGGGAGCAAAGACAGATTTCTGCAACTCTTAAACTGTTTCTCTGCCAAAGGCAGCAGAGGCAGGGGAAGCTGGGGTCCATATCTCTTTCCCCGAATACACACTCAGGAGAGTTGCTGTGGCTGCCACTCACAGGCACTGCTGTGTGGTTCAGAGTCCACTTTTGACAAGAGTCAAACGCATTTTGTGTTGATTTATTTTATCTTCTTTTCTCTTAAAGACTCAACTTCCTGAGCCTCAGTTTCTCTGGTTAGACGGCTTGGGGCTCAGGGTTGGGTCGTTGAAGATGGACTTTTCTCAGAGTGCTAGACTGGTCCCATTACTACAATTTAGGAATTCACTGTTCTTAAAAAAATTGTTACATTTTATATGTATGGAGGGGGCAAAGACCAGAGGATAACTTGCAAGAATCAGTTCTCTCCTTTTACTATGTGGGCCTCAGGGATTGAACTCAGGTTTGGTAGGAAATGTCTTTACCCACTGAGACATCTTGCTTGCCAGGAATTCACCCTTCTTGCTCCCAGAGAGCCTGGCTGTCTTCCCTATTCACTATCTGCCACTTTCCTCCTGAGAGCCTATTGCACTAGACCCAGTGTGGTCAGCTTACCACCTGCAGCAGGGTTACCAACTTCTTAGAAATGCAAATTTGGAGCCTCGACCTACAGAATACGAAAATCTGGGGATGGGGCCTAGCAATCTGTTTTAACAAATGCAAATTCTGCTGCTCAGGAAAGGAACCAGAAACTTCTAGGTTGAAGCAAGGGCAAAGCCCCTCCTTTCTTCATTCCTCATGCACGTACCTGAAGTAGCTCCAAAGCCTACCTTAGTAGGTAGGGGTTCTGACTTCAAGCCCGGGCTCTTCCTTGGGATCTTAGACAATGATGCCTTTGCTGCCCAAGACAAAATCTCACCCTGTAGCTTCCCTACTCTGCTCATTTTCCCAGACCTTACAATGACTTACAAAAAGGCAGGTAAAATCCAGTTCTTGCCCACTTGACTCTGGCTGGCATTTTGTGCGTGCAGGTCCCTCTGTCTAGCACACCGGTCCTCTGTCTCTTTGGGGGAGGGGGTGGGGCTTTGCCAACTCCCTAGGTTAGGCGAGTATTTCCCTTCCTACACTCTTAGAGCTCCTGTCTCTCATACGGCTTGAGCTTGTTAGTTGTTTGTTTGTCTCCCTCAACTAGACTGCAAATGCCATTTGGGCAGAGACTTGCTTGTTAATCTTCCTAGTGTCCTACATAGTGTCTGACTTTTGGTTTGTGTTTAATAAGTCTGTCAAATGAATTAATGTTTAAAATAGGAGATGATTTTAAATAATGCCCTTTCTTAAGCTTCTCCTTAAGCTTTGGTGTTGTACTATCCAAGCAGGATACGGATTGTTCTCAAGCAGGATACGGATTGTTCTCAGACAGGTTCGTCTTTTTCCTTCCGCATCTCCTGGCTATCGGCTCGAGCTCTCACTGTGTTCCCCAAGCTGTGCTGGCTCTGCCTGGGGAAGGCAAGAGGAAACTCTTGGGAGACACAGCCTAGCTTGTGTTCTGTGTCCTCCTGGAGTGGGATCCTATGATACTGTGCAGAGGAAGAGCAATGAATGAGGTATCTAAAGGGCAGGGTGTGACTGGACATGTCACTGTCCCTCCTTTGCACGTTTCTTCTGTCATCTAGTGAAGGTGTGGGGATGAATGGTCTTAGTGTAGCAATCCTTCCTGACAAGTGAGGGTTCGGCCCAAGATGCCCTAGGGGATGTCGAGAGCGTGACTAGTACTGAACCCTGTGCATACCATATTTTCTTCCTATTGAGTTGAGAATTGTCATCTTCTCGCTTAAAGGAAATGCCTGTGGCTTCTCCGGTATACCTCCATTGCCAGCATCACTATTCTTATGCACTAGGGCCACTGTTGTGTGAAATAAGGGTTGACTGCACAAAACGGGATCCCAGTGCAACAGTTGGCCTGATAACTGAGAAGGCTGTTGAGGAACAGACAGACACATGGGACAAGGAGTGGTTCATGTCTTAAGGGAAAAAAACGACTTTATCGTGCCACTCAGAGCAGTCTACAACTTAAAATGTATGGGTTGTGGTTTCTGGAATTTTGCATTTAATATTTCCAAACCATAGTTGATAACTGAATCAGCCAAGGAGGGGCTGTTATGGTCACTGACACTGGCGCCGGAGTCCTTCAGGCTTTGCCTTATACTCTTCACCTGTAAAATGAACCAATAGAAGTCTCTGTTTCATGGGGTTGCTTTGAGAATTAGATGAGAGAACACATATGGAACGCTCAGCACAATGTGGGCACACATTTGGTAAATGTTAGCTGTTATTACAGTTCTGGCTACTGCAGTTTGGGTCAAACCTGCTTGAATGCCTAAATGCTTAAGTGTGGGGCCGTCGGCCTATAGAAAGAAAAACGAATACAGCCGGGTTCACACACAGCCTGGGGTGACAGCAGACAGTCATAGCTGCTGCCATAGCACAAGGACCATGTGCGAGGTGGGGAGGTGGCTGCCTAGGGAGGAAAAGGCTTTATGGGAGACGAAGAGATGGTGTTTGTATTAGACACAGGCTTGTGGTAGTTGGGCCCGTGTGTGCAAAGGCAAGGTGGTTTTTTATCCCAAAGAGTTTCACGTGGTTGAAACAAAACCTTGTGGGCGGTAGGGACTGAGTGAGTGTCTGCAGAATCAGAGGGCAGAATGGTCCAGATCTGTGGAAGAGCATGGCCTCGTCTTGCTGGGGTGGGGATTGGGAAAGAGAATTAGCAGACCAGGAAAGATTTGCATTTCAAAAGCAGCTCTCCCGGTGGTGGGAGATGCTGACTTAGAGAGTGGAGGATTGTTGATCAGGATTGGGTCAGGGTCCAGCTTGATAAAGTCAAGGAGAGCCAGGTGTGTGTGTGTGTGTGTGTGTGTGTGTGTGTGTGCGCGCGCGCACGTGCTTGCGTGCGTGCGTGCATGTGTGTGTGTGTGTGTGTGTGTACATGTGTGTGTGTGTGTGTGTGTGTGACTTCTCTTGGACTTGGAGATCATCTTAACTGGAGAGTGGGCACCTGGCATCCAGACCTGTAGAATCTGTTACAGTGTGTTATCTTCCTGAGGCTCCAGTCCAGGGAGCTCACAACCACAGATCTATATTCTCTCCGTTCTGGAGGCTGGAAGCCCACCGTCCACAGTCATCCAGGTGGTACCTTCTGCTTCTGGAAGTCTGCTCCCTGTTCCTCACTGGCTTCTGGAGGTCAGCTGTGGAGCCTTTGATATGCTGCCCGGTCTGTCTCTGTCACCGAGACTTTCTCCCTGTCTTTGCAGCTCCTTTCTTTTAAGGTTTAGGACCTGCCCTAATCCTCTGCATTCTCATTTTAATTGAACTAATGTATCTGCAAAGACCCTATTTCCAAATAAGGTCATATTCTGAGGTTCTGCTTAGACAAGATGGGAAAGGGTGGGTGTCACTACTCAACCTATAGTAGACAGAAGACAGGAAAGAGCATAGGCCTTAGAGTCCTCACGCTCAGATCCAAATATAGGCTCTGAACAGAGTGGCCATGAGCCTTAGGTAGGGTGGGTCAGTTACGTTTTTCTCGGTCTTAGTTTTTTCACCTATGAAATGAGGACAACAGTTCTTACAGTATGTTATAGAGGCAAGAGTGATCAGGATGAAGTTATGAGCACATTAATTGGGGTGATGCACAGTAGGTACTCAGTTACTACTTCCCCTGGGGCTCCCCCTTTTCTGCCCTGAGTAGCTGAGAAAATATTTAACCTTGCTCCATTTCAGATGTGAAAAATTGTCTTCTAGAGTTTAGAATTGGTCTAGAATCATCTAGACCAAGCTTGCCAGATTCCAAATCCCAGGAGATAAAGAGAAAGCTCTTTGTGAATTGCTTAAGGGTTTGTTGTTGTGATTTTTAATCACAACCTTCATCATCATAATAACCCTTGGCCATTGCCACATCCTTTGCACCTCTACAGAGCACAGCCCAGCCCACTCTTCTCCCAGGAGGGCCTCTTCTCCCTTACATGGAAGCTTTGCCTGTGAAGTATTACCAGGCTCAAAGACGGGGGAATCACGGACATGATTCTTGTTGTTTCCTTCCTTGGCCTGGGGAGGGAAACTTAGGCTAAGAGAGAAGTGACACCCCAAAGCATCAGTGGCAATTGGGATACCTTATCTGTGGCTCCTGTTTTCCCCAGTTGCAACTTCCATCTCAGAAGCAGTTTAGGGCGTGTAGATGCCTAGAGGGGGCCCTAGACAGAGGTCAGGGTTCAGCTGGGATGGTCAGCATCAAGGAAGAGGGAGGGCTCAGGAACTGGAGAGATGAATCAGCGGTGAGAGTGCTTGCTGGACTTGCCTAGGACCCAGGTTCCCTTCCCAGCACCCAGTGGGTGGCTCCTAGCTGTAACTCTATTCCCCAGAGATCCAGCATCCTCTTCTGGCTTTATTGACCACCAGGCACACACATGGTATGCGCACATACAGGGAGGCATATACTCATAGAGATAAATCTCTAAAAAGAGAAGAAAGAGGTCCTTGGGGCCGGAGTGAGCCAGCAGTACCTGTGTGGCTGACCTGGCAGGTTGTTTTATTACCAGCCTGGCAGTGGCTGCCATTTAATGTGCTCCAGTGGGTGGGGAGAAGGCTTCCTCAGCAGTGTGGGGAGCCAATGATACCCCATTGGCAGACCTGTGCTTCCCTGCAGACTGGGTCCTTGTGATCCTGGGAAGGCCCAGGAAAGGGGTGAGGGGAGAAGATTTATCCTCTCTTGGCAGTTTCTGAGAAATCATCTTCCACCTCACTCTTCTCTGGTCCTTCTTCCTCTTGTTCCCTCCACCTTGCGCTCTGCCTTCCTCTCCACCTTCTCTTGAGATTGTAGGTCTACAGATAAAGTCAAAGTCCTCAGAGCCACTTCAGGTGACTGGTTTGGGGCTAGGGAGGACTAGAAAGCCTGGGGCTGTCTGTCAGTTACTGGCTTTTGCTTTGCATCAGGTGCGGTGCTGAGCTTCCTGGGGCTTCTGACTCTTGATCCTTGCCACCCCTATCCAGGGACACAGACAACAATCCCTGCCATGTCAGAGGAGGCTAAATAACATGCCCAGGGCATACCTGGTGCTCAGCCAGCAAAAGGCCCATCTGGGATTCAAATCTTGATCTGACCAAAGCCCACAGGTATTTTTGAGTCTTTCTTGGGGCCAGTGAGACCATTTAGGGGTCCACAGAGGTACAAACAGTTGATCACATTCTATGAGCAAATTCTTCATTCTAAGCACAGAGACTTCAAGACAGGACTTCTGCCTCGAAGTCTGTGTTTTGCCACAGTGTCGGGGACTACAGGCCCCAGGACTAGCACGGCTGAGTCCACCTTGTTCTGGGCAGCTGCCCATCTCTGGGAGAGGTATGGCATCAGAGGAAGGGCAAGACAGATTTGAAGGTCTTATGTATTTATTTTTGAGACAGGGTCTCACTATGTGGCCTTGTTTGTCCTGGAACTTGTTATATAGGCTGGCATCAAACTCACAGAGATCCTCCCACCTCTGCCTCCTGAGTGCTGGGATTAAAGGCCTGGGCCACCACATTTGGTTTCCTTTGCTTTTTTCCCTACTTGTTTCCCCACTAACCACCTTAATTTCTCATAGATGATGTTGAATCTTCTGGTTAAAGCAACTTATTGTCCGCAAGCCATAGTTAGTTGTCTGCTCAGAAAGGGCTTGGGGGCTTAGGGATCCCCTGGCTGGCTTAATGATGGCTGGAACTGTGGAGGAAGTGGGCAGGGAGGCAGAGGTCAGACCCAGGGACCCCAGAGTCTCCTGTACTAGAAGAGGGAAGGCAGCATGCTGGGGCAGAGCAGTCTGGGCTGCCTCTTATTCCAAGTACAGCCCAGGAGTCCAGACTCCCACACAGGCCAGGCTCTGGACCTCACAATGTCACCTTAGGTACTGGGCAGCTATGGTCTTATGCTGGGTACCCACTCCAACCCTTGCCCATTGACTGTCACCTGGGTAGCCGGGCTCAGCTCAACCTCCCACCTGCTGCCTGAGACCTTGACCAAGGAGTTTTACAGTTTCTAGCCACAGAAGCCTCTCCACAGGCAAGGAAGGAGAAACAAGGGAGAGTCTCATGCCCCTAAGTCCTAGGGTTCCCAAATACCAGGATTTTTAGACATTGTTCTTTCTAGAATAACGCAGGAGGGCTGGTTTAGCCACCTTCCAGGATTCACATCAGAGGTAAACTTCTGGAGCATTATGCATATTTTTTGCGCTGTCTCAAGGAGGGCGGATTGGATGACAAGACAATCTACTTGCATTTTCTAAGTCTTTGTGTCCCCACCAAAGTATAGAACGGCCGCTTCAGTTTGTTTGTTTGCTTGTTTTGTTTTTGAGACAGGGTTTCTCTGTGTGTCTCTGGCTGTCTTGAAACTCACTATGTAGACCAGGCTAGCCTCGAACTCAGAGAGATCCGCCTGCCTCTGCCTCCCATTAAAGACCTGTGCCGCTATGCCCAGCACCTCTTCAGTATATTTATTATTGTTGTTTGTTTGTTTTTAAGACAGATTCTCACTCTTAGCCAAGGCTAACCTGGAACTTGTGTCTATCCCCTGTCCCAGCCTCCCATGTGGAGGGGCTCAGGAGAAGGGGGAGCAGCAAGCTGCTTTTTGCCAAAAATAATAATTTGCAGGACTAATGGCTCTTGATGCCACTGAGAGCAGAGGGTGGGGGTGGGGGTTTGGGAAGTGGGACTGGGAGGGGAGCTTTTGTAGGAGGTAATGGGAAGCCAGTGAGGGTTGCTTAGAAGTGGCCCTAGATGTCCAGCTCTTCTCTATGCGGGTTGGTGCTAAGGATGCCTTGAAATGGTCTTCAGTTCTGGGCCTTTGCAGAGCTGTCGCTGTACCTGGCCAGGGTCAGGACATGAACCCGGTCTGTCTGAGTGTAAAGTGAACATTGACCCCAGAAATGTCAAGATCTCTAAAGATCAGAAAATTGACAGAGTAAAAATTATGCCCGCCTGACCCTCCCCACCCCCCATAGGATAACAGGTGTGAACCGCTATGCTCAGCTTCAGGACTTTTATGGAGTTAGAACTAAGGTCTAGAGAAGGGCCAACAGGAAGCCAACAGCGGGGCCATGTGGAGAGAGTGTTCCTAGCTAGGATCTTGGGTACACTGCTGACTAGTTTTGCTATGAAGGTGCCAAGTGACTGTGGATCAGTCAGTCCCTTCCTTATTCTGAATCTCACTTTTCCCATGTAAAGTTGGGGTTCAGCAAGATAATATCAAGGTTTCAAGCAGCCTTGATCTGGGGTTCTGGAAGTCATGTCTCCTGCTGCCCGTCTGTCTTCTCTTTTTGGGTCTCTGTATCACCTCTGGTGACCTGTCCTCAGCATCCAGCTCCTGAGATTCTGGACAGAGCCTGGATTCAGGTTCCTCCTGGTCCCCTCCCATGTGTCAAACCACATGCCTGGGCCTGCAGGTCCCTGCTCACTCTCTCCCACTATACCCACTTGCCAGAAGTGCAGCAGGTGCCTGCGAGTCTGGGGAAGTTCAAGGTGATTTCTCTGCAGGTCTGTCTGGATACTGGTGCCAAGTGGAGTGCAAACAGAACTCCTGTCCAGAGACTCATGGGCCACGACCCATACTTGCCTAGATCAGTCTTTGCCCTTGTTCCTTGTTCCCCCTACCAAGAAGGCCAGCTTTGCCTTTCCAAATCCCTGCCAGACTCCTGCACACCTTTTTCTAGTTTCTGCTCCCGTGCCAGCCTCTAGCCCACAAAGCCTCACGAGCCCTCCTCCACTTCACAGTGAGATTCTCCTTCCCTCCTCTACATTCCCATAGTGCCTTATCTGTTCCCTTCCGGGGACAAGTTCTGCTGCACCTTAGCTTTATCTGAGAGGCATCTGATCTCTTTTCTACTGAGGTCTCATTCTCTGCTCCCAGGCTCCTGCACAGAGCAGGTACTTAATCCAGTCCTGAAAGTTTTATTGGCTGAGGAGCTGCCTCCAGCCTCGAGCTAGGCTGGTTTCTCTGGAACCCCTGTGGCCCACATCAATCACTGGAGGCCACAACTTCTCACATAGCTTCTCCTTTATTTGTGGGTTGGAGAAAGGCCAAGCAGGGCAATAGCTAAGAACTTAAATTCCACTCCTGATGCTTCCATTTGCTGGCTGTGACTTCCTCTCAGCAAGTCCTGTTTTTTCTTGGGTTAAAACAAAGGGATAAGGCTGGGCGTGGTAGTGCACACCTGTAATTCCAGCACTAGGCAGACCGAGGCAGGAGGATTGTGAGTTTGAAGCCAACATGGGTTATATAGAAGTACTGTCTCAGTCCCTGCTTCCCCTAAACAAAACAAAATCAACAAACCAAATCAAAGAGGCCGGGATGACAAATACGTTGGGGTGTGGAGAACTAACTGGAGCCCTGCGTAAAGTGCCCGGAGAACACGGCAGAGCATAGTGGCCAATACACAGGTATAACCTGTTATTTTTAAATTAATGATGATTGCTTCAGCAAATAAAGGACTTTCTCGTGGCCAGAGTGAAGTCTTTCAACAGTTCTGAGGTCTTCAGAGTCTTAGGTCACTAGGGGCCAGTGAGACTCCTGCGTAAGGAGCTAGCTTCCAGTGGAGAGGTGTCTGAGTGAGCGAAGCAGTGGGCTGTGGGGAACAGAGGTGCTAGGCTGGAAGGGCATGAGCTAGGAGTCTGGAGACAGCTGCTTCCTGTGCAGCATGGGGGTGGGAGGAGGGGGTGTGTTTATATGCAGGAAAGAGCAGAGTGGAAACACAGCCCCAGAGTCTCCCTGTGGAGGGGCTCAGGAGGAGGGGGAGCAGCAAGCTTCTTTTTGCCAAGAATAATAATTTGCAGGACTGATGGCTCTTGATGCCACTGAAAGCAGAGGGTGGGGGTGAGGGTTTGGGAAGTGGGACTGGGAGGGGAGCTTTTGTAGGAGGTAATGGGAAGCCAGTGAGGGTTGCTTAGAAGTGGCCCTAGATGTCCAGCTCTTCTCTATGCGGGTTGGTGCTAAGGATGCCTTGAAGTGGTCTTCAGTTCTGGGCCTTTGCAGAGCTGTTGCTGTACCTGGCCAGGGTCAGGACATGAACCCTGGTCTGTCTGATTGTAAAGTGAACATTGACCCCAGAAATGTCAAGATCTCTAAAGATCAGAAAACTGGCAGAGGAAACGATCTGCTCCCCCCCCTACCTTCATTAAACAGAGGGAACAGAGGCTCACTGCCTAAGAGCCTTGTGGGAACTCACTTCTGAGCCTGTGGTGGGCTGTGGATCTAGGTCTGTGTTAGGGTTTGGGAGAAGGGTGAGGTGGGCGCCAGGGAATCCAAGGGTTGGAGATGCTGATCCGGTGTCAGGCTGGCAGCCATCTGTTGCCAGGGGTGTGGGAGCCAGGTGAGTGGGATGTGCGCAGGCTGGAGCGTTCACTGTTCCAGGTCTTCCTTCTGGAAAAGGAGAAAGGGCTGGGTAGGTGGGAGCTGGAGGCATGTTGAGATGTGGGGGAAGCCAGAGGGTGGCCCGAGATGAATGAGGAGGCTGTTGCCAAGCAGCCAGAGCCTGGGGAAAACTGCAGAGCTGCTCTCACTGTGGCGCTGGCCCTGACCAGCCTGTGCCGTGGTGGGGTCTCGCCTGTGCCACTCAGAAATTAGAGCTCCCAAGATCGTGGTAGGACGATTACATCAGGAGTGGACTTCAGGGCTGGAGACTTCAAGCCATGTTCCTGGCGTGCCCTCCCTGGCTGTTGTTCTAGGTTTTGTGCTGTCAAAAGTGTCAAGCAGTCCCAGTCTAAGACAGTCCTTCCTGATCCCTTCTGTCCGTCTGCCCACCTACCCAGGCCTGTTTTATTCCAGTTTACTTTGACTTTTTATTTGCTTGTTAAAAATACTTATTGATTAGCCACCTACTATGTATCTTGCATTGCCTCTGATTTGGAGGAGGGAACTTGTGCCCGCACCACTGATAGAGACAGCCCTTTGCCTCTTCTCAGCCTCCAGTCTTTTAAGTCCCCTTGCCTTCAGGTAGGACTTTTTTGCTGGATTTATCTTCAGGTGAACTGAAAGCCAATCAGAGTTAATTGTTAAACCTAATGGCTGCTGAGTTTCACCCTGCTGGGCTGGCTGGAGGGGGCTGTGCTGGCCTTGTTCCCCGGGATGGGGGTGGAACCACCCAGGTTTTTCTGGTCTATACCTGCTACCTCTTCCCTACTATGAGGGGGGGGGCAGCCTACCACTTGGACCCTCTCCCCTGCCTCCACAGAGGTGAGCCTGGGATGTGTCCATATGAGTCCTGGCCCTGGTCCAAGGCCCTCTGCTTGAGTGCTCTTGGGAAGGCTGGGAGATTCCAGGGTGTTAGCCCAGAGGACCCAGCATGCAGACAGTCAGTGTACTGCACCAGCCTTGCCTGCTGTGGGTCTTTGATGAGGAGAGACAAGGAAGAGGTGACAGTGGCCCAAACCCTCTGTACTATGGAGTTTATAGGGGCTCACTGACAGCTGCAGCACCCTGGGGCATTCTCCTGCTCACCACCGCCCAGCCTTTCACTGGGTTTCTTGTTCCATGCCCTCCTCCCTCCATACTTTAGGCACAAACCTCCTTGAGCATAGGGCAAAGGCTTATTTCTTCTGTAGAAGCTGAGCCTGAGGCAGGCCCCTGTCAAATTTTAGGGACAGCTCAACTAAAACTTCTAGATCAGCAGGTCCTGTCAAAGCTAGTGTGACCTTCGGCAAATGGACGCCTCTCTGAGCTACATTGTCATCCTCTGAACTCTGGTCCCTCTACTACATGCGGCAGAGGTGGATATTAACATTGGCCTCAGCAGGGGGTGTAAAATGAGTAGCTAAGGCTCTTTTCTGACTTGGCTGTTCCTCTGAAGCTCAGCTCTGGGCCAGACCCAAGGAGGTCACCACCTTACACTCCAAGGACCTGCTGTAGAGCTCCAACAGGGTGGCTACTGAGCATTCCAAATGTGACTGGTGAGGCCAAAGAACTGATTTTAAATTCTGTTAATTATTTCATTTTAATCAATTAGACATTTAAAGCAACACCCCATTTAGTTATAGACAAACTTCTATGAATGTTTGAGAAGTAAGATTTGTCAGTGTGTTTTTTCAATTTTAAAAGCTAAATATTGGGGCTGACGAGATGGTTCAGAGGTTAAGAGCACTGACTGCTGGCTGCTCTTCCAGAGATCCTGAGTCCAATTCCCAGCAACCACATGGAGGCTGACAACTATCTATAATGAGATCTGGTGCATACATGCAGACAGAACATTGTATTCTCCTGTGAGATAATGCTCTTGTACTCTGTAAAGATTTGTCACTTGTATTGGTTTAATAATATGCTGATTGGCCAGGAAAGGGTTTATTTGGCTTACACTTACACATCACTGTTCATCATGGAATGAATTCAAAACAGGAACTTAAACAGGGCAAGAACCTAGAGACAGGAGCTGATGTGGTGGCCATGGATGGGTGCTGTTTACTGGCTTGCTCCCCATGGCTTGCTCAGCCTGATATGTTGCAGAATCTAGGACCACCAGCCCGAGGATGACACCATCCACAATGAGCTGGGTCCTCCCCCATCAACCACTAATCAAGAAAATGTTCTACAGGCTTGCTACAGCATGATCTTATAGAGGCACTTTATTTATTTGTTTATTTATCTACTCATCTGTTTTTTGTTTTTTTGAGACAGCTTTTCTCCATGTTAACAGCAACCTTGGCTGTCCTAAAACTTGCTTTGTAGACCAGGCTGTCCTGGAACTCTGAACACACAGAGTTCCGCCTACTAGGATTAAAGGCAGGTATCACCAAGCCCTATTGTAGACGCACTTTCTTATTTGAGGTTCTTTCCTTTCAGATAACTCTAGCTTGTGTTAAGTTGACATAAAACTGTCCAGCACTATTGCTCCTCCTGCCTCAGGCTCCTCAGTCGCTACGATGACAGACACCTGTCACTGTGCCAGCTTTAGGTCATCCTTTACTGGACAGTGTGGTTATAGCCAGTGTTGAATTAGACACATATGAATAACACTACAAGGCTCTGGAAAGCCTAGCTGTCTGAGGGACTCTGGGGAAACAGCAGGCCTGATATTCCTTATCTCACCCCCAAACCCAGAGGAATGCTTCTTGGTGAGACGTTACCCTGGATCGTCCCATAGCCTCCAGGCTACCAGGGCTTCTCATTTTTGCCCTGCCACTTGCTCAGTGTGATACTGGGTCCCTTACATCTGTCAGTGAGACTGATGGCACTGACAAAGTCATCCCAGGAAGTGGCTAGCACACCTGATTCAGACAGCAGTCACTACTGCTGTTTCCTCTGTGGATGCTGCTACCACTGCTGCATCCACTGCTTGGGTTTGATTGTACCACATGTTTGGGTGAGAAGTGGACCAGAGGGACGCATGGGAGCTGCTTTGTGTGGTACCTCCATCAGTGGCTTCCCTTTGGGGACCTCTTTGGATCTTTTATGCCAGGGATCAGGTAAAGATAAGTCCTCATTTCACAGATGAGGAAAATAGAGGCCTTTCCAAGGAAAAATTTCTAGCTACATAAACAAAGCACAAGTGCAGGACTTCCCAATCCTGTGTTGGTGATGTTGGGGCCTCTTTTCTTTAGGTTGCTATAGGAGACAGGAGCAGCTGAAGTATTGTTCATCACCCATGACAGGAGAGGATTATTCCAGTTTGCTTGCCATTGCTCTGGTAGGAACCATGACCAAAGCAACTTGGAGAGGAAAGGGTTTATTTGGCTCACACATCCCAGGTCACAGTTCATCCCTGCGTGAAGTCAGGGCAGGAACTCCAGGCAGGAGCTGAAGCAGAAACCATGGCGGAACATTGCGCACTCACTGGCTCGTTCAGCCTGCTTTCCTATACAACCCAGGACCACCAGGGTGGGTGGCATCGCCAACAGTGTGTTAGGTTTTCCTAATCACTAATCACCGCCCCCCGCCAGATTGTCTACAGGCAAATATGATAGAGACAATTCCTTAATTGAATTCCCTCTTCCCAGATGACCCTAGCTTGTATCAAGTTATCAAAAAGCCAATCAGCAGAGTGTCTTTTTTGTTTGTGTTTGGTGTGTGTGTGTGTGTGTGTGTGTGTGTGCATATACATGTGTTTGCCTGTATTTGGAGGCCAGAGGATAGGCTGTGGTGGTGTTCTGCAGGTGCCACCCTCTCGCTCAGCCCCATCCCGCACCCTCCAGCCAGCTTTGGCTGTCCTGGACTCTGCTATATAGAATGGGCTATTCTTGAACTTCCAGTGTCTTCCTGTCTCTGCCTCCTAAACGTGATTACAGGCTCGTATCACCCCTCCTGGCCCTGAGAGAGTCCTGACACTGTTCAGTGTAGCTGTGTTGTTCTGGAGCTGGAGATACAGAGGAGGAAGGGTGCAGGAAGCCAGGCTGGACCACGCAGAAAGATGGTGGCCAGTTGGTGTGTCTGTTTAGAGCCAGCCTTCTGCTCAGCCCTGGCAGGACTGTGGCCTCCTCTCCTGTCCGGTCACCAGAGAGAACTTCTTGAGAAAGAGGGTTTTGTCCACTAGCTCCTTCTGTTTTCTTCTTAAGGTAGTTGCACATGCGAGTGCCATGGGGCACATGGCGTGCAGCCACTGCTACCTGATATAATCCCTACCCATTCCATGTCCTGAAACCAGAGCTTTTCTGTAGCCATCTCCTTTCTGGATAGCACTGGGAGACCACAGGCTTTCTCGCCAAGGATGCCCTAGTCAAAGTCCTCTCCTGCAGAGTTCCCCTCTGATCTTAGGCGGGTCAGTTGGAATTGTTTCAGACTCACTTTCCTTATCTAAGAAGAAACAATGAAGACAATGTACCCACAGCTGGGTGGTGGTGGCGCACACCTTTGATCCCAGCACTTGGGAGGCAGAGGTAGGTGGATCTCTGTGAGTTCGAGACCAGCCTGGTCTACAAGAGCTAGTTCCAGGACAGGCAGGGCTACACAGAGAAACCCTGTCTTGAAAAACCAAATAGTACACAGACAACCTAGTAGTTAAGATCCTGGGTCCAAGGCCCATGTTGTAGGGCACACCTTTAGTCTTGATACTGGGGAGGAAGAGGCGGTCTGTGAGTTCAAGGCCAGCCTGGTCTATACAGTGAGTGCCAGGCTAGCCAGGGCAAGTTGAGAGATAACTAACTCAAAGAAGGAGTAGGAGAAGAAGCAGCGGCAGCAGCACCATTCCCACCCCCTCCCATCCCCACCCTCCTACCATCACCCCCTACCCCCACCACCACCGTCTATGTCCTGTGGTGATATTTTGTGCTCTAACAAATAAAACTTGCCTGAGGATCAGAGTGTGGAGCCAGCCACCAGTTAGCCATAGAGGCCAGGCAATGATGGCTCACAACTTTAATCCCAGTACTTGGGAGTCATAAGCCTTTAATTCTAGCACTGGGGAGGTGGAGACGGGAGAGGAATACAAGGCAGGAGGAGGCAGGAACTCAAGGCGTTCAGTCTGAGGATGTGCAGAGAAGGTGGCTGTTGGGGGCGGGGGGGCGATTGTCCCAGCTCTGCCACTCACTACTGTGGTCTTCGATGTGTCAGCTCACTCCCTGGAGCTCAGGATGCTCGTGTGTACAGAGTCCTGTTAGAGAGGATGGACCTCTCCATAGGATCATCCTGATCCTCTGTTGGTTCTAGATGCTGACGCAACAGCTCACACCTTCTCTAGATTAGGAGGGAAGTGACTGCCCCGGCCACAGAACAAGCCAGACCTGTGTGACTCCAAAGCCCAAGTTCACAAACCATTGTCTGTTTTCCTCCTGTGTTCCTTATGACACGGAAACATGGAGGTTGGTGTTCCTGAGTGCATGAGGACTGTGGTCTCTCCTCCCGACTACAGTGCCCATTGTGGACCAGGCCAGGCCTGAGATGGAACTCAAAGAGGAAGCAAAGGGGCTTAAAACCTCCATCAACAGAGTGCCAGTGTTAGAAGGGCTCCGAGAGATGCCTAAGCCCAGCCACACTGTGTCACAGATGGAGAGACCGAAGCAGAATGGTCAGGTGGAGACAGTGACCTCTGGGCTGCTGTGGAAGAAAGCTCTGAGGAGAGGGCCCTCCTGTCTGTCCCCAGGGCACCATGAAGTCTGTCGGTCCCACAGCACTTTGTTTTCTCTCTGGCTGCTCAGCCCAGGCTCCTTCCTCCTCATTAGTTGTCCCACAGTTAGTTTTGATTTCTTTCCTCTTCTTTCTCAGGCCTGTGGCTTCACAGTGGCCTTAGAATAAAGGCTCATCCTCACAGTAGCTTCCAGCGCTCTGCAGACTCCCCTCCTGCCCTCCGGCTCTGTGTGGCTCTCTGGCCTTTCTGTTTAACAGGTTCCACAACTTCCCAGGTTTCTTGGACCCCCCTGTGCCAGCCTCACATGCCAAGGGGCTAACACTCTCTTCTCATTCCAGGTGCCTGGTGTAGGAGGCCTTCCCCAGGGAGCCAGTGTACAGAGGAAGGGTGAGTGCCCCAGAGGCTGTTTCCTGCTTCAGCTGAGGTTGGGCCCAGAGGTTCTAGACTGTTCTGTTACTGCTGAGGCAGCATGAGGGTTTGTCTAGGTCTCAGGTTTCTCCAAGGCTGACAAAGGGGGCAGTGCTGAGGCTGTCCCGTGGAAGCAGAGGCTGAAGCGTTCCTTCGCTGGGCACTCTGTTGGCACACTCTGCCTGTGCCGCTTGCCCACCAAGGGTGGAGACAGCAGTTTGGAAGCTGGCTCTATCTGGATCTGTCGGCCCTCGGCTCTTGCTTACTTTTGCTCTGCACTCCTGGGTGTAGATTAGACTAGTCAGAAGGCAGTTCCTCCTGGTCTGTTGGTCCTAGAATCATGTATTCATGGTTCAGGCAGGTGTTGGGGAGCCTAGGGTCAGGATAAATGAGATTTGTTGAACTTTCTGGCAGGAAAATTCTCTTTTGTTTTGCCTATTTTTTTTTTTTTGAGACAGTTTTTTTTTAGGGAAATGTTTGTCGGAAATGAACCTCAAAGAATCTTAACAACAGGATAGCTAAGTGGATTGCATCCCCTTCTGAAGTTGAGGTGAGGCTAGAGAATTGGCTAATTCCTCAGGACAGGCAATACCACAGACCTTTCTTTGGTTTTGGGTTAGATACTTCGCAAACCATTGACTCAGCTA
>JAQHUG010000345.1:339899-360098 GCA_028555095.1 Dicrostonyx torquatus | reverse complement strand
GCTGGGCTGCTACATGTTGCCTTGTTGGAGATCTGCGCAGGAATGCCAGGGAAGCTTTCTGCTTCCCAGTCTTTCTCCTCGCCCTGCCTCTACTTCCTGTCTGGTTGACCCGCCTATACTTCCTACCTGGCCAATCAGTATTTATTTAAAACATGATTGACAGAAACAGACAAGTCTCCCACACCAGTCCTCCACTAAGGAGGCTGAGGGAATGGTCCGGACCAACATGAAGGTTGGACTCACAACAATAAGATAAAGCAAAATAAGTCAACAAACAGAAAAGAGAAATCAAAAATACTACTGGCTCACAGTAGGGTGAGGTTATAGAGCAGGCAAAAGCTAGTGACCTACATGGATTGAGAAATTGTAAAGTCACGTGCTGTTGTCACTGTGGGGCTGTTAGGCAGGACTGCCGTGGCTGTAACATTATTCTAGAATCTTTTAGTTTAGTTTTGGATACATATGAGGTATACACATACGCACGCACACATGCACACACTGTCTGTGGTGGAGGGGCTGGACACACACATGCGCGCACGCACACACACGCGCACACACACGCACACACACGCACGCACGCACGGTCTGTGGTGAAGGGGCTGGCAGTGATGTTGAGCCAGGCTGGGGCAGGTAGAATGAATGGCTAACAGAGCTGGAGTGTGTTATCCCTGAGTAGTGGGGGCAGGGGAGGCTTTAGCTCCATGTAAGAGGAGCGATTTGGTTCCTTCCTGCCAGCACTCGGCCCCACGGAGATCTCTGGGCAGGAAGCAATGGGAACAAGGAATTCTCTGTCCTCAACCAAAGGGCAGTCCAGACAGCAGGGGCGGTGGATTAGGAGCCCCCAGGAGGGGGCCTACGCAGCAGTTCCCTGACATTTGGGTAAGCTCCTGTGTGCAGAGAGAGGTGGGGGCACAGTAACAGGACTCAGAGGTCCATCCGCTCAAGCATTTATTCTTCATGTTCTTCAAGTCCTCCCAGGAGCTAGGTTCAGAGGCAACTCTGTAGGACTCAGGGTAGAGAGAGAAGAGACAACAGGTATTAGCCACCATCTGTTTACTGAGAGAGCCAGGGGATGTGGGAGGGCATTAGGTTTTGCAGGCAGCCTGCTGTCCTGGAGGCCGCTGGCCCACTAAATCCCATATATTTTCTCTGAGGTCTTGACCCTGTTACTTTTCCTTTCTGAACCTCAGCTCCATATTTAATAGAATGTGAATGAGCATATTAGACCTGTTGAAGGGTTCCCAGCTGGGAGAGGCTAGGTCTAACTGTACAGGAGCAGTCCCTACAGTGGCGGCACAGACTTGCTCCTCTTGCCCGCTTGACATGGGTCAGATCATAGGACCGAGGATGAAGAATCAGGCTAACGCACCATAAACCCTCTGTCTTTCTCCCACTCCTCTTGTCTCTTCCCTATGGGCTGTCCTCTACTGTCCTCTGTTTAGATGTCCGACCATTAAGAAAGGACTGATTTCCTTCTAGGGTTTCTTTGACAAGAGAAAGACTCTTGATTGGTCCCATTCTTGTTAGACAGGAATATTTTGAGTTTCTTGGCATAGGTCAGGTTCCTGCCCATGTGCCTAATGGAGGGGTGAGGCTACCACCAGACCAAGGTCATGATGACGGCTGCACAGATACCCCTGGACCATACTAGGGTTTTTGCTGAGTCCTGGTTATAGAAGGATGAACAGTTCATAGCCTGCAGGGGGCAGAAATGCCCCCTTCTATGTTGGGTATAGAACATCAACAGTGATAACAATCGTTTAATGACTGCATCACCCTCTGCATGTGACCCGGGCAGCCAGTCTCCTCTCTGAGCGTGTTTCTGATAACAAGTGGGGGCAATGATGGTACCCCCCTACTGATATGCTGGTGTAATTACATGAGGGAATATGACTAGCATAAAGCCCTGAAGGAAGCAAAGGCCTTGGTGATAGAGACCTGATGTGCTTTCAGGCCCCAGTGCTTGGCGTGCGTCATCCTTTGGTGAGTCCTGTCATCAGCCCATTGTATAGGTGCAGAAGCAGAGGCGCAGCTAAATCCATACACTGGGATTCAGGCCCGTGGAGCCTGGCTTCAGAGCCCAGCCTCCGATCGTTCTGTTTGGTAGGTTAAGTGACCACTGTGTGTCTGTTTGCCTGCTGCTTAGTGGCACAGTTCACGGCCTACAGAGGCAATCCAGACCCAAGCTGTACTGTTCTGACTTCCTGCTGAGGTCCACGGTCTGTTTCCATGCAAATCTGTCTGTCCAGCATGCAACTCTGTGCCAGGTGTTTCAAAAGTGAGGAAAAAACCATCCATGAACCTACCTAAAAGATCTCCTAAACCAAGGCTGCATCAGAAGGCTTTGCTTTCTTCAAGGTTCTGTACTGGACACATTATCTCGTTTAACTACACCAGCCGATTGGTAGAGGGGGACTGTTATTGCCCCATTTGCCAGCAGGAACACACTCAGTGAGAAGAGAGGCTGACCCAGGGTACCAGGACTGAGAATCCACAAGCCGTTGTTTAAGGTCATATCTGCTGGGCTTCAGAGCCTTTGCTGAAACGACCATCATCCCTGTGTCCTCCGGAGTGGGATGGAGGTGTGCAGCTGTTGCTGGACACTGTGTGCAAGCTGCCGTTAAGAGAGACCGGCAAAGCACAATGGGAGTTCAGAGGAGACAGATCAGGGAAGAGGGGAGGAGGGGGCCTTGGATCCAGTTGAATAGAGCTGGGATCTAAATGTTTGATTCAGGGAGGGCTCTCCATGAGAGGGGAGTGCCTGAGCAATGGCGGGGAAGGGAGAAGCAGGGGTCCTTAGGTTTCCCTAGGATTGGAAAGCTACAGGCAAAGATAGTGACCAGTTGTGTTTTTAGCTTCCTCCAAAAGTGCCCCTTCCTTTCATTTTGTTTTACTCAATAGTGTGAGAGAAATACTCGGTATGCTTCCCCTCCTTCCAGGTATGAGGAGGCTAGCCCCATCTGGATGATGGACCCCCAGGGCATGCTCGCTAGTAGGTTTTAGAATTAGCCTCCCTTCACTTCTTCTGGTGGGGGATAGTCCATTGCCCAGAGTTCAGAGCTCTGAGAGGCAGGGTGACTTCTGGTGGTCTTTCTGGAGAGAGGGCTTCCTAGCCTCACTCTGAACTACAGGTGGAAACAGGTGGCACTGACCCTTGAAGAGCCACCTCTCTTACTGGGCAGATAGTTGGACAGTACCTGTCTCTGGGATCAAGGAGAATGGAGGAATGAGTTTGCTGTTAGTGGCAGTCATACTTACTAAGAACTTACAGCGTGTTATTATATCCCCATTTTATAGGCAAGGACCCCAAAGTGCTAAGGAAAGCAATGGCATGTCTTTGTCACACAGAAGGTAACTGTGTCATTGTCTTCTGAAGGAGGGACGGACTCATGGGAGACTCAGTGAGGAAGCCTGCACTTCCTTCCCCTGCTTTTGCCACCTTATGGTCCCCCTGACTCCAGTTGCTCTGCCTGCTCCCCAGCCTCTCTCTCCTGCAGTAACACGTCATTCCTTGATTTACTCTCTGCCTGCAACCAGAGGGGCTGTGTAAGCAGAGGTTTCTCTGTCCTGCCCTGTCTTGCAGCTGCTTTTAAATAATCACCCAGAGGCTTAATATTAATTACAAAATATTTGACCTATAGACAAGGATTATTGCTAACTAGCTCTTACATTTAAATTAACCCATTTCTATTATTAATCTATGTATTGCCATGTGGCCATGGCTTTACTGGTCCTCTGGCATCTTGTTTCTTGGGCAGCTGACTCACATCTTGCTCACCTTCCACCTAGCTTTATTCTGTCTGGCTATAGGCCAATTTAGGTTTTATTATCAACCATAAGAGCAGCATATTCATTGCATATGGAAGGCTTATCCCACAGCAGGGCTGTTTGGGGAGGATCCTGGCTCCAGAATGTACCACAGATAAGGCTCAGATATCCAGCATTCCTCTGTGGCTCCAAGTCCTGGAGTTTCTCTGATCTTCTATAGCTCACATAGACTAGAATACAAGTACCTTAGATTTTCCCACAGAAGGATTCTCAGGATTCTCAGTCCCTTCTCTCTCTCTCTCTCTTTCTTTCTCTCTCTCTCTCTCTCTCTCTCTCTCTCTCTCTCTCTCTCTCTCTCTCACACACACACACACACACACACACACACACACACACACACACATTTTCCTCTATAGTCCTGAAGTACAGGACAGAAAAGTGTTTTGTTTTGTCTTGAGATAGTCTCCTGGATAGCTTAGGCTGGCCTTGACTACCTCAGAAAACTTAGGATGACCTTGGACTTCTGACCCTCTTCCTGCTGGGCTGGGATTTCAGGCAAGCATTGCCACCACACCTGGTCTATGTAGTTCTGGGGACTGAGACTGGCCTTTTACACCGTCAAGCAAGCAGTCTACCAACTGAGTCATATCCCAAACCTTAATAGTCCCTTCTTAAGGGTAGATTAACTGAGACTCAGAGAAGACAAGTGACTTCTCCAGGTACACACATTTAGCATAGTAGAGCTAGGTTTCAGTGCACAGGAACCCAGCCTCTCCTCATTGCCTGGTGCTGGCAGCTATGGGGAGCTTTGGCGGTGTTCTCTCAGTTCCTTCCCACTCCAGTACTCCCTCCTTGACCCAGACCAGTGTGGGTGCATGCTTGGTGTGTGTGTGTGTGTGTGTGTGTGTGTGTATGTGTGTGTGTACGCTCACACACATGCACAGGAGGGCACGTGAGCATCTTGCCTCCGACTTCCCGAGAACTGCAGAATAAGGCCTCCTGTGTTTTCAGGTCCCATAGCTCCATCTCCAACCCACTGCTTTGCCCATCTTAGCTGATGTAACAAGCTGGGCTTCCTTCTGACAATCTGAACAAGAGTGACCATTTGATGGGTTTGGAGTTCCTTCTGTGAGATGCTAGAAGCATGGGTTGCTGCCATCCGGTTACTAGAGAGGCCCAGCTGGGAAGAGGCTGGGCCTGGGCTGATAGGAGTGGACTTTTCCTGGGGAAGCCCAACACACTGAGTGCACTCTCTAAGACAGTGTGTTCAATGTTTACCTTGTGCGCCACTTCAGTCCCAGGGAAGTTCTAAGGAGTGCTTTGGGTTTCTCCAGAAAAGTAGTGATGTGTATGAACCAAAACTAGAGATTTGAGCTTCTGAGAGCACTGGACTCTTGTAAGCCCAAAAGGGATCCTGGGATCGTTGGGGATGGCTGTGCAAGTCTGGAAATACTCCAGAAGCCTTTTAGTTATATGAAAAGCTTTATGGCAGGTGAATGACCTCTCTCATAACTCAATACTGGGGGTGCTGGAGAAGTGGCTCAGCTCTGAAGAGTACTGCTGCTCTTGTGTGGGGCCCTGCTTAGTTCCCAGCACCCACATGGTGACTCACAACCATCTGTAACTCCATTCCAGGGAGTCTAGTGCCCTCTTCTGGCCATTGTGGTCACCAGGCATGCATACAGCACACACACAAACATGCAAGCAAAAGACTCACACACATAAAATAAGCATAAATCTTTTTTTTTTTTAAAGAATAGTCTGGATTGGAGCATACCTCACCCATTAGAGCTCAGCAGATTTGTTGAATAAATGCATTAATAAACATCACATCTTGTAAAGCACATATGTTTGCCCCTCATAACAGCTTTGAGAAGATGTAGGCCAAAAATAGTCACTACTTAAAAGGTAAAGAAATGGAGGCCAGGGAAGATGAAGTGGTTCATCTTGAGCAATTGAATGTAAGTTTTATAGAGTTGGTAAAGATTTTTCCCCCTGCCATTTAACCTTTGCTTCACTAAGACTTGACTGAATACTTTTTCTACAGTTTGCACAGCCACTGGGGATGCGCCATTTAGCATGAACAACAGTCCATTTCTTCCCGCTGTCCCGGGACTTTGACAAACAGCAGAGATAATGTGATTGGTGCTGGGAGGTGCACGCCAGGACTGTGGGTGACCACATAGGTACCCAGGACCGGGGGCGGGGGAGGGTGCACAAGGCAACTACAGCTCAGGAGGATGACAGATAACTGGGCCTGCAAGAATAGAAACCACAGCCACATGGTTGGTGGTCCCAGTTACTTGAGATAGAATTGTGCCCTCTTGCGGTTAGTACTGCAGGAGTCAGGGAGGTGACTGCATTAGCATGGGGATGCGCCATGCGCTGGCTGCTGGAGTAGCCTCAGCAGTGGATTGCAGTGAAACTTGTGCTCTGTCGAGACTCAGGCCTGCATGGAGACCTCGTTCCACTACTGTGAGTTTCTGTGAGATGCTTTTTTTCCCCTCTGTGCCTTGATTTGACCATCTGTAAAATGGAGTCAGTAACGATCCTCATTTTGGTGAGAACACAGGCAGCTTTACTCAGGTAGTTCCTTCTACTGTGAACTTGAAACCATGATGATGGTTGTTGATATTTAGATATTGGGATTTGATGGGGTCAGCAAGGCAGTGATGATTGTGTTCTTGTTGGTAATATCATGTGTTTAGCCCTTTGCAGTTCACATCCATCACTGTACATGCCCTTTGGGAGGCAGGGGAGGCGGCAGCATCTCCACTGTACTAATATTTATCCGGCAAATGGTCCCTCATGGTTTTATATTGGGTCTCCCTGCTTTGAAAACCCCTGTTGAGGTGAGGAGGACCTGCCTCTGGGGCTCCACCAGGGAAGGGCGGGGTGATTTTGACTCTGATTTTTACTCTGTGAATGTCAGAGATAGGGTGAGCATTAGGTGACATGCACAGGCCTAAAATCCAGTTGTTCAGTATGGTTGGCACAACTGTCTCCCATAACCTCTGGGCTCAGGACCTTGGGAGCTCGGAGCCCACGGTATCTTTCTTTGTCCCATAGCCATACAGCTCTCAATTCCTAGATTCAGGTTTTCTTTTCTTGTCTGTTTTCTGTTTTCCCACTCCCGACCCCAATGGCTATGCCTAGAAAAGCATTGTGTCTCTGACTGCTGGCACGTTCATTGAGCTCTTACCATGCACCAGTGTCTTGGATGCTGAGTGCAGAAGGCCAGTGCTGTGGGTAAACATGTGCTGTATTTATGTCCCCAGGATCCAAGTGCTGGCACATAGCTCTGGGTGCTAGTTTTAGGGTGGGGCTTTTGGGGGTGAAGGCACCTTCCTCGTGAACAGCATGCCTGCTCTTGCAAAAGATCCCAGACAGCCGGCTTGTCCTTCTGTCGTGTGGGGACATGCTGGAAGGTGCCAGCTATGTACCAGAAAGTAGAGTCCTTACAGACACCACATCTGCTGCCACCTTGACATCTAGACTTTGGAGGTGTGAGGAACAAAGCCAGCTGTGTGTGGTATTTTTGTATAGCAACACTCAGGGATTGGCAGTACCTGGCCGGTAAAATGAAAAGAACTTTCTCCCAGTCTGTGGAGCTCCTGGGGGATCGTAAGAAAGGAGTCTCTTGGTATGAGGTGGGATTTTGAATCTGGGAAAATGCCTGTCCCATGGAAGCTTCTGTGTTCTGGGAAGTCAGTGTTATGCTGTGCTCCATCTCTGGTGTGGTCTTGCTGTGCAGCCTTGGGCTAGTCTGTGCGTGTCTGTGGTCTTCTCCCCATTGCCCCTCTGAGGGTTTGTGTTGAGATAGGAGTCCCTTGCATCTGTGAGACACTCATGTGGCCCATGTGTCACATGCTCACACGAGCCCAGCCTTTTAACAAAGTCTTTCCTGTCTAGAGGGCGCTTCTTGGTCCCACAGGATCTGAGGGCAGTTTCTGTCATTTTTCCACCTTCCCTGCCTTCTGTCTCACTTCTCAGATAAGCCTCTGGTTTCTTGCTTAAGTGACACAGCTAGACAGAAGGTTGACTGTCCGAGCAGAAGGGGAGGGACATGGGGGACAGTCCTGGTTAGTCCTGACACACAGCATTCCAGTGGTAGAAGGCTCAGCAGTGAGCACCTACCCTGTCCCCAGGCAGTGCAAAGACCTCTGGCCGAGCTGGCAGGTTGGGAGGAGCCTCTTTGAGTCCTTCCGGTCTCAGACTCCTGCTGCCACAGCTCTGGGCTCTGCCATTTGGCCCTGGCACTGGGACTGGTTTGGCAGGTTTTGCCACACCCCTGAGCATTGGGAGGGCTGGAACTGGGGCAGGCCAGGCCAGAGGAAGCAGTGCTGCCCTGCCCTTGACCCCCACCCCCAAAGCCCAACCTACCCTCAGTTACCTTTTCTGCCTGGGCTGGAGACTTCCTTACTCTGTCATTGTGGGTAAGTCTAGTCCTTCCTTGAACATCAGTCTCTTTATCTGTGGGCTTGGGGCTCAGTGTTCTCCAATCATACTATCCTAACTAGAGTTTTGCCATTCACTCCATCTGTTCTTGGACAAACTGAGCAATCTTGACAGCCCTAGGCTCCAAATGGGAAGTCAGGCTTTGCCTTAGGGTTGCTTCCTGCAGATGTTGATAGGATCAGCTAACTTCCTAGTGAGTATCTAATGTCTCTGGGAAATAGCTTCTTTCTGTACTGTGACCCTCTCAAAATGGGAGAGATATTGTGAGTGCAGGGATGGGGGGAGCTTTCCCTAGGCACCTCCCTTACCTACTTACCCAGCTCATAATTGCCAAGAGCCAGACTTTCTGAGCATCTCCATGGGTGCCAGATAGAGAATGAGAAGGTAGAGGGAAGCCCCTGAGTTTGTTGGCTCCTCTCCCTTCTGAACTGCAGTCAACTCCCTTCTGCAGCCAGTTCAGGGGGAGGGAGGAACAGTCCATCTCTGCTGCAACCCCACTGAGTGGCTGAAGTACACAGGACCACCTCACTGGACCATCTCACAAGAGTATGCAGACTAATTATCCCTCATGTCCTCAGAAAATGTAGGTTTTGACAACGTCTAGGTTAGAAGAAGGAATAGGAATTAGAAGAGGATGTTCTTCACCTGGGATGGGAAGGTTGGTGGAGAGGAGTAAACGGTACTCATGTTTACCTGGTCTCTCCCCTGAACCACTGTGGATCAGTTACTTTGTATACATTGCATGGGGGGGCGGATCAGTTACTTTGTATACATTGCATGGGGGGGCGGATCAGTTACTTTGTATACTGGAGAGTATCTTTCAAGCACACATGCCACTTCACTGACTCTTTTGTTTTTATAATAAAGTCTAAACTTCACAACTGGGCCTAGTGGCGCATGCCTTTAATTCCAGCACTTGGGAGGCAGAGGCAGGCGGATTTCTGAATTTGTGGCTAACCTGGTCTACATAGCAAATTCTAGGACAACCAGGGCTATATACAGAAACACCGTCTTGGGGGGGAAAAATTAAAATCAAAGTCTAAACTTCCCATGAAGGCCCCTGAGGAAAGGGAGCCTCCTCCCCACACCGTGTTTCTCCCCACTGGTCACTACAGGAATCTTCTGTTATTCGTCCAGCAAATTCTCACCTCAGGACCTTTAATAGAGGTTGTTCCTTTCACATAGAGTTCTTTCTCTGACGCTTTTTAAAAATTTTTTAAAGATTTATTTATTTATTATGTATACAACATTCTGCCTCCATGTGTGCCCACACGCCAGAGGAGGGTGCCAGATCTCATTACAGATGGCTGTGAGCCACCATGTGGTTGCTCGGAATTGAACTCAGGACCTCTGAAAGAGCAGCCAGTGCTCTTAACCTCTGAGCCATCTCTCCAGCCCCCTTTCTCTGACTCTTTGGCTGATTTTTGAGACAGGTTTCTCGGTATAGCTCTGGGTAACCTGGAACTCACTCTGTAGACAAGGTTGGCATCGAACCCAGAGATTGGCCTGCCTCTGCCTCTGGAATGCTTGGATAAAGGCTGTGCCACCACACCTGGCTGCTTCCTCTGGCTCTTTATGGCTTTGGCTCCTTACCTGTTATGTCTCAGTTTATTTAATTCTCCCATCCCACTGATCCCATAACTGCGTCCTCTCTCTGCCCTGCCCAGCTTTTGAAATAAGACCTTGCTCTGCAGCTCAGGTTAGCCTTGAATTCATGACCCTTCTGACTAAACTTGGGTTACTAACCTAAGCCACGCTGCCCAGTTTATCTCCACATCTCAATCCCTTGCTCATCATAATGTGTGTGTGTATGTGTGTGTGTGTGCATGCGCATGTGTGTGTGTATGTGTTTAATAGTTCATGTCTGTTCTTAATTCTACAGTGCACAACACAAGCTAAGCAGTCAGTTTGTTTCTGATGGAGGGAGTGAGAGTGCTAGTGGATGCCTGCACCTACAGCACCGCTCTTAGTAGGTGCTTGGTAAATGGTGGCTTTTAGAGGGAATTAACATGGAAGTAAGTTAATATCCACTAGTGCATGGGGTGAGGGCGCAGCAGCAACTGAAGTTGGAAAGCTGAGCTGGTGTTGGATCCTGTGGTCCCTGATGCCCAGCAGTGGTTTAGATTATCTGAAGGATAGTGCCCAGAAATCATTGCTGGTGAGAATGGAGAGATGGCTCAGCAGTGAAGCGCACTGGCTGCTCTTCTAGAGGACCTGGGTTCAGTTCTCAACATCCATATGGCAGCTTACAACTGTCTGTAACTCCAATTCCAAATATCCAATGCCTTCTTCTGACTTCTGTAGGCACCAGGACATACATGCTGGCAAAATGCTCATATGTGTAAAATAAAAGAGATAAATCTTTTTGTTTGCTCTTGACTTTTGAGTCAGGGTTTCTCTGTATAGCCCTGGCTGTCCTGGAACTTGCTCTGCAGACCAGGACTTGCTCTGCAGTCTCAAACTCAGAGATCTGCCTGCCTCGGCCTCCCAAGTGCTAGGATTAAAGGTGTGCACCACCACCACCAAGCTAAAAAGAGATGAATCTGAAGGAAAGAGGGAAAGGAAGGAAGGAAGGAAGGAAGGAAGGAAGGAGGGAGGGAGGGAGGGAGGGAAGGAAAGAAGGACGACAAATCATTGTTGGCCATGAAGATAACTGCACAGCTCTCTTGAAAGTCTGGCTACAGCCACTCTTTATTAAGAGTCCATAGTCCATGCTGTACTATGGTGTGTGCTGGATAAAGGCAAACGTAGAGAGGAACAGGCTAGACCCTCGCTGATGTGGCTTTGCCAGCCCAGGAGAACTCAGTGGGGCACAAGCTGTACTTTCTGAGTCCATTAACTACTGCAGTGTTCTTGTTGGGCAGAGGACAGGGTGACCTGAGGGTTTAATGCATAGATTTATCCATGGCCTCTGCTGGGTTTGTCCACAGCTCGGGCTTGGTTTTTTCATCTGTAGATGACCTGATGTTAGCGTATGCCCCCTAGGGTCTGGGCAAATGTTAGTGAGGTAGTGCAGGTGAGGCTGGGCAGAGGGACGCTATTGACTGTGTTCAGTCGGGGCAAGCTGGCATCCTTCATTCAGCAGTGGCCCGTTCAGAAAGGGCCTTCCAAAGAAAGAGTGTCCTAGTTAGGGTTACTATTGCTGCGATGAAACGCCATGACCAAAAGCAGCTTGGGGAGGAAAGGGTTTATTTCACTCACAGTTCCATAGAACAATTCATCATCAGAAACATGAGGGCAGGAACCTGGAGGCAGGAGTTGATGCAGAGGCCATGTGCATGCTGCTTACTGGCTTGTTCTCCGTGGCTCGCACAGTCTGTTTTCTAATAGAACCTGGGACCAATAGCCCAGGAATGGCGCCATCCACAATTGGCTGGGCCCTCCCCCGTCAATCACTAAGCTGGATTTTATGGAGGCATTTTCTCATTGAGCTTCCCTTCTTTCAGACAATTCTAGCTTGTGTCAAGTTGACATAAAACTAGCCAGGAAAAAGAGGTAACCATGGGTGCAAAGGAGACAGTAAGTGAAGGGCCTCAAATGGGATTGGGTTTTAGAGTGGGCCTAAGCTTGCAAGACATGCTGGGGAGTAGAAGAAAAGTGCAATAGCAGGCTGCCAGCATCCTATGCCTGAGTACATCAGGCCAGGAGCTGAGACTTCGAGAAGGATCCTGCAGGGCGCTAGGTTGAGAATGAGGCAGCCAGCTCTCAGGCAGGAGGTGGTGAGATGGATTGGTGGAGCAGAGTTGAAAATACAAGGGAGTCGGGCAATGTCATTGGTGGGAGGCAGTGCAGGAGTCAGGCTGTTGGTACTGGGTTAACCTCAGGCAACGAAAATGGAGAAGAGACAGTTTGAGGAGTATGTAAGGGAGAGTGGATGAGCAAGGGGCCAGCTATGTGGAGGAAGGGGAGAGGAAGGAACCTGTGTGTGGGGAACTGTAGGGCTTCCAGTGGCTGGTGGAGATTGTGGGATCGTGGTGAGTGGGAACCGTAGGGCTTCCAGTGGCTGGTGGAGATTGTGGGATCGTGGTGAGTGGGAACCGTAGGGCTTCCAGTGGCTGGTGGAGATTGTGGGATTGTGGTGAGTGGGAACTGTAGGGCTTCCAGTGGCTGGTGGAGATTGTGGGATCGTGGTGAGTGGGAATTGTAGGGCTTCCAGTGGCTGGTGGAGATTGTGGGATCGTGGTGAGTGGGAACTGTAGGGCTTCCAGTGGCTGGTGGAAGGGTTTGTGGTGAGCGGAATCTGGACATGCTTGTGGGTCTTGATGTCTGGTTTGTCCTTCCTGGCTAGTGAGATGTTTCATGAGAAACCCTGTTGTTTGGACTCTTTTTGTACTCAATGTTTTTTTTTTTAATTTAAATTTTGTTTTGTTTTACTTTATATGTATGATTATTTTGCCTGTATGTATGTCTGTGCACCATGTGCATGCCTGGTACCCGGAGATGCCGGAGAGGGCATTGAATCTCCTAAAGCTAGACTTGCAGAGAGTGTGAGCTACCATGTGGGTACTGGGATCAAACGCAGCTCCTCTGGAATAGCAACTGATGCTCTTGATCAATCTCTGGGCCATTTCTCCTGTTCTCCTGTTTGTTTTTTTGAGACAGGTTTTAGGTGACCTGGGTGGTCCTTGAACTTTCTGGAAAGCCAAGGTGCTTTGAACTCCTCATCTTGCAACCTCTACCTCCCAGGTTCATGTTACAGGTGTGGGATACCCTGCTTGGCTTTGTTCTGTCCTCTGGTGTGGAAAACATTTCCAAAATCCCAGAGTGATGGATTCCTCTTCCGAGTCAGGAGAGTCCTCTATGGAGATGCTACACATGGCCTAGGGACTTGGCAAAGGAGGAATGGCCATTTGGCTTGTAGATGGCAATGCTGGGACTCTATTTGGGAACTGTTTTCAGAGCCCATCAGTTTTCTTCAAAGTGTGTAGAGGCAATTCCACTTAGCAGAACACTTTGTGTGTTCCAGGGCTCTGGATGGGGCTGGGCAACTTTTCGAAGGTGACATGAGGCAGGCACTTGCCCACTGCCTTTTTTTTTTTTTTTTAATTATCTCTGCTATGTGAGCCCACTGTCTTTTTTTGTTTTGTTTGTTTCTCTGTGTAGCCTTGGCTGTCCTGGAATTCACTCTGTAGACCAGGCTGACCTTGAATTTAAAGATCTTCCTGCCTCTACTGTGATTAAAACTTTTCTTTTACCTCTTGAGGAGTGTGGGCTGGGAACCCTAGGTCACAGATGTTCCATTTTCTCCTCAAAGACAACCTGGGCCAGGATAGGGGTACAAGAGAAAGGGAGGAACTAGCCCTGATCCAAGTGGGAATCAAGGGAAGAAGGCTTAAGGGATAAACTGATGACAGCCCCAGGCCCATGCCCATTTTAAGGCAAACCTAGTGTAGGTGGACCCTGAAAGATAGAAAAGAACTCATCACTGTCCTGAGCCTTAGATTCGTAGGCCCATCTACTTCTGTCTCCCCTCTAGAGGTGGACCCAGAGGCACAACTGGAGTTCAGGACTAGTCTGTTCTGCTCCTAAGGCCAGGAGAGAAGAGCCCTGTCTGCCTGGGTGGAATCCTACTCCTGCTGATCCTGGTGTGGAGGAGAGGCTTTGTCTGTGTTGCCAAGGCAACCAAAGTTTCTCTGGCTTTTAGAGCCCTGATTGGCTGCTAGTGGAGCTTGAGCATTGGTGAATGGAAGGGCCTCCCTTCTGCCCACACCTTGCATGGAGTGAGAGACCACAGCGAGCTGCAGTCCCCCGCTGCGTAGGTGTCTCTGCTCCTCTGCCTGCACTCATTCATTTTTCCCAGGAAGCATCTCTCTCATCTGGTTCCAGGGAATCTAACCCAAAGGGCAGCGGGCCCGCAGTCTAATCCTGATGTTTCCATACAGTTATTCTTGGCATTTAGAAGGTCCCATCTCCTCCCTGGGCCACAGTTTCCCTTCGAAATAACTGGGATAAAAAGGCCCTGGTCCTTCCAGCTCCAACTTCCCCAGCCAAACAGCTCGGATCCTCTCCACTTTGACTTTCCATGCCCCTCGTCTGGCCTCTTTCAAGGCTCTGGCCATATACTGTTTTATTGGTTCTGGTTTATTGGTAGGATGCAGGTCAGAATGTAAAGCTAGGTATGGTGACATGTGCCTGTCATCCCAGCACTGGGGAGGCCAGAGGCAAAAAGATGGTGTTAAGGAAGGCCTAACCAGGGCTTTTTAGTGAGACCCTATCTCAAAACTCTTGGGGCTGGGGTTGTAACTCAGTGGTAGTGTTCAAGCCCTGAGCTGAGTGAATGGCGTTTGAGTGAGGCTGAATGAATGAATGAATGAATGAATGAAACTGTAGCATTATTTTGTTTTCCCCCTAGGGAAGTTGTGTTTTCTGATGCCCCCAAACCCCACAGCTGTTCTTCTCCTTGTCCCCTCCAGCTAGACCCAGGCTCAGGCTAATAAACTGAAGATTACTGAATGATAGAGAGAGACCCCACTTCTTCTGTGGGCTGGCTGGGCAGCATGCAGAGCCGAACTTGGAGCAGGAGGGACAGTGTGAAGATCCCTGGGGCTCAGTGGTCCTAGGCTCCAGGCCTAACTTGCACGGACTGAGTGATCTTGGGAGGATGCCTGGGCTACAGTTTCCACATCAATCATACAGGAATAATTACAGCACCTGTCAGGGCTGTCATCAAGGCTGACAAGGTGGCAGCTCCAAATGCCTTTCTCTAGTGTGTCTCATGTCAAAGGCAAGGGGAGGAGAAAGCCTAGACTGGGGAGCAGTCCTTGGCTCCAGGTCCTGTGGTGCCCCAAGGCTGGGCTTAGATGCTGCTCATTCCTGGAAGTGTCAGTGAGCAGGGAGAGGAAGGCATTGCCTTGCATTGATGGTGTCTGATTTGGGAGACTTGTGTTGGAGCTGATGTTCGAATCTCACTTTTAGATCCCCATGGACCTCACTTAAGGATTGTTCAGCTGCCTTGAAAGTGGAGCACAGTGATGACACTGAGCTTCCTGCTGGCAAATGGGTAGCCTAGTTGGCGCTGGCCTTGACTTGGCCCAGCTAGACTTACTCCCACAGGCTGGCCTGGATGGATGACCTTCACGTTCGGGCTGTGGTATTTAGTATGGAATGTCAATTGTCTTAAAAAGGGCTTAATGGGGGGACATCTGGGAGTGACTCAGCCCTGTTTCTTCTTGACTCACAGACTGAGGGTCAAAGGTGGCTTGCAAAGGTCATTGGCCTTCTGAGTGTGGTTTGGAGTTGGACTCTGGCCCAGCCTCCCACCACCTCTGGGCCTGCAGCAGCTGGGACTTGGCCACTGTCCATCTCACATGTAGTGGGAAACAGCAATGGACACTGAAATCAGTGAGGATGTCCTGGAGGACCTGGCTCCTGTGCTGGAGTTTGCTTGTCGGGAGGGTGTGGGTGATGAGGTGGGAGGAACCCGCCAGAAGGAGAAAGGGGGCTGGCATGTGCAATGAGAAGGTCATTCTGGGCACGTTATGTAGCGTACATCAGAGCACTCTTGTGTCTCAAGGAGGCTGAGGGCTGGGCCAAGAAGTGAGTGTGTATGTGTGGTGTTGGAGGCTCCCAAGGGAAACACAAGCAGCATGACCATCCCAGAAACACACTAGCAAGCTCACTGAAGGCCCCGATCTGTAGGCCAGCCCTGTTTCCTGGGGTGGACATGGGCAGTTGGGTGTGGCAATTAATCTGGGCGCTTATTTTATTGTTGCTGTTGTTTTGAGATAGAATTTCTTTGTGTAGCCCAGGCTGTCCTAGAACTCACACTGTAGACCAGATTGGCCTCTGAACACAGATTTGCCTGCCTCTGCCTCTCAAGTGCTGGGATTAGTTTGCGCCACCACTTGGTTTGTGTTGTGGATGCTCTCCTGGGCTCCACACTGGCCAGGGTGGGGTCACTTTCTCAGGCTTCTGAGTGAGGAGTGGAGTCGGGGACTTTAGTGCCTTCTTGACATCTGGTTTGATCATGAGTACAGGTGGAATCAGAGACAGGTGCCCCAGGTTACACAGACCTACTCACGTTCCCTCTGCAGCACCCCTTGCTTGGTTTCTAGGACACCGAACCCATCTTTCTGGCCTCTTGTGGCTCTTCCTGCACCCTACTGGCCTTCTCTCCAGTCAGTCTAGTATCACGTCCTCAGGGTAGGGGGGCCCCTGCTGTTACTGATGTTTCCTAAAACCAAATGAGACCAGGAGGAGGGGAAGCATCTCTCCTGAGTGCCCTGAGGGAGTTTGGTGTGTTTCCTCCCAGTTCCTCCCCAAACTGTCATCCCATCTGTGCTGTCCTGTGGTTGGCGCTCCAGAACGCTGAGATCTTTCTGTGTCATTACTGCGTTCCACTGGCACATGGCAGGCACATCCCTTTCCTGTTGATGACCTTGCAGGTGTTGTTGGTTATGTGGGTGAGAAAGACCCACCGGGAACATGCTGCAGAATTGCTCTTTCTGTATTCGCAGGAGGTGTCTTGGGGTAAGCTCCAGGAGGAGGGGGATTCTGGGGCAGAGGCTATGGATGCCACACATTCTGTGGGGGCGTCAGTCTTCTGTTTCCTGGGCCAGGGGGATGGACAGAACCTGCCTTGGACTTCCCTTAGCCTGTACAACCTGTTTCCTCTAAGGAGCAGGTCCAGCTCACCATACCCCATCTAGCCCCTCACCACTGGTTCTGGTGACTCAAAGGGGTGACTGGGAATGTGGGTGTAGGGTTACACTGCTGAGGTTCAGACCAGGTTCCCCCTCACCTCACTGCCTGAGTCTGTTTCCTCAGCTGACCCTGAGCCTCGTGAGGGTGAGTCATCCCACAGGGTCCACAGAGCTTCTCTGTCCGTGGACTACACTTGATGCAGCAGATGCGGTGAGCCATGGTGACAGGACATGGTGACAAACCTGAAGGAGGGAAGAGCTGATGTGTGACCACCTGCTGATTCAGGGCAGAGCTAAGGCTAGGGCAGACTCTGGGCCTCTTTCCCTGGTGCAGCCCCACCCCCACCCCATCTGGTTTATGGGAAAAGTGACTCTCAGTTGCGGCTCTTGACTAAGAAGTGGAGTTTTAGGCATGCTTCCGTTTTCCACCCAGAGCTGTCACCTTCTCTTGGACTCTGTGTCCCCAGTGGTATCTTTTTGGGCCTCTTCCACTGATCCATTCAGGAGATGTCTGGCATTAGGGAGTCTCTTTGGCTGACCCTGGAAGAGGGAGTTTTATGAGAGTTCCAACCTAGAGGGAGATGGCCCCAAGACTGGCTCGGGAGGCTCCTTAGTTTCCTAGGTTTTGTCTGGGTCTCACATGTCTGGTGTGGCCACAGATACTATGTAGCTAAGGATGACCTTGAACTTCTGATTTCCCCCATCAACACCGCCCCCACACACACACCTCAGGATGTTGGAATCACAGGTACATATTACTCCCATTTTTACATTTGTGCTGGGAATCGAACTCAGGGCTTCTAGATGCTAAGTAAGCACTCTACTGGTTAATCTATACCCTGCTCTTTGCTGGCAAGTTACCACATACTTAGGATCTTAAAACTCTGGAATTATATCAATCTGTACAGTTTGCCTTATAGGACAAAGGTCAAGGTAGGGCTGCCAGGGGGAACAGTACCATATCCTGTTAGCATCTTGACTTGTCCTCCTTCCGACTCAGCAATGGGTTCCTTCCAGCTCCTGCTTCCGCCATCCTGTCTCGTCTGTTTCTCATGTCTTCATCTTTTACCACAAGATCCCTGTGTTGACATAGGCCCCATGGAAAATTCCAGATCATCCTTCATCTCAGACTCTTTCCCTGAATCATATGTGGGAAATCTCGTTTGCATGTGAGGTAATACCCACAGCTTCTGGGTATGAGGGCATGAACGCCTTTGGGTACAAGCCTTGATTCTACCTACCATAGCAGCTGATACCAGGGACTCCTCTGGTCCCTCAGCTCCTGCCTGGATTTTTGTACCATCAGCTTCAAGATGGAGGCAGTATTCATGATTCAAGTCCACTGTGTTCTGACTGGGGAGGAATGTAAGAGATGATTCCATCAGGAGCAGGGGAGATGGCTCAGTTGGTAAAATGCTTGTTATACGAGAATGAAGACCTGGATTCAGATCCTCAGAGGCCACATAGAAGTAGAAATGGCAGTGTTCATCTTTAGTCCCAGCACTAGGAAGGAAGGCAGACAGGTGGCTAACCAGCATAGCTGAATTGATGAGCTTTGGGGTCAGTGACAGACCCCGTCTCAAAAAAATAAGGCAGAGGGCACTCAAGGAAAACACCCAGCGCTGACCTCTGGCTTCCACACATATGAGCACACATGTACACACATGCACACAAACAGGTACAGACATCATTCTCACAAGAAGAGAGTGTTTTACCGGATTCTCCCTGCTAAAGGTGCTTGACGGAAGGCAATGTTTCTGTGACAGAGTGACAAAGGCGTTCGGTATAACTCCTGTCTCTGAGGGTTAGAGCCTCTCCCTACGTCACATCATTGCTGTGTCTCTGTGCACTCATCTGCGGCTGCGTTGGTTCTCTTGGGATGGCCAAGGAGTGACTCTTTTAAAAAGGCCCTTTCTGCTCTTGTTCTAAGGAAAATAATTACACAAGTGACTAATTTTATCCCTAATCCCATAATTACTTTATTATGTAGCTGGTGAGAGGGCTCCGAGCTGTGCCTTTGGCGCCGCTCTGGCTGCTGGCCCAGTTGGCCTGGTCCTACAGCCATGGGAGTCTCACCCTGCTTCTGCCACAGGCCTATCGGAGGGCAGGATTGCTCTATTCCCACTTGGGGTAGAGCCAGCTACATTTTGGTGTTTGGGGCCTGAAAGCCCACCTTCATTTCCTCCCAAGTCTGCAGACAAAGGCAGCTTCCCTGACAGCAGGGGTTTGTATTGTAGGATTCAGTCAGTGGGAGTCAAGGTTATAGATCCTTTCACGGTAATTCCCTCCATGACCTTGAGTAAGTTGTTTTCTGATGGGTCTTGATCCTGTTGTCTATAAAATGGGGTTCCTGCTAGCTTTAATGGTCCATGATTTCAGGAGGGGAACTCAAGAGCTGGAGCTTTGACGTGAGGGTTCCTTCTGGTAATCCACTGAAAATATATGCCCTGGGTTCAAGCCCCAACACTGCAACGATGAGTCAATTAAATAAACCCTTGTCAACTATCCCCCCACCATAGTATTTGTGATATAGTACTACATAGCAGGCTCTTTCATAGATCTCATCAGGACTCGGATAGCAGGGCCCATAAGCCAAGCTCTTAGCCCCGCCTCCATTGTTTTCTTCTACTGTATAGGAATTGAAAAGCCACTCAGTTAGGAAGCAATGGGGCTGGGACTTGAACCAAGGTCTCTCTGTCCCAACCCTTTCTTTAAAGCTGCCTCCCAGAATTATTAGGCTTGTCGGGGTTATTAAACTCTTGGCTGTGTAAGCTCAAACTCGATACCATAAAACAATAAGGGTAGCGCGATGAACCGGAAGATCCTGTAAGTAAGGAGACTGAGTGGCTCAAGGTTGTGTGACATCTGAATGTTTCTTTTTGTCCTTTGTTTTTTGAGACAGGATCTCATTATGTAGCCCTGACTGGTCTGGAATTTGCTGTAGAGACAAGGCTAGCCCTGAAATCCCTGAGCTCCATCTCTCTGTTGGGATTTAAGGTGTATACCACTACAGGTGTGTCTTGGTATAACTGCGGTCTCAGCTCTCTCAGGTCACTTATTCTGTTGTTAGCTTTTAGTCTTCTCTTCATGTTTGTTTTTCTGTGTAGCACTAAGTTTTCAAATTGTAGCAAAATGCACATATCCTAAAATTTACTATCTTTGTGTGTGAGTGTATGTGTGTGTGTGTATATGTGTGTGTTCATGCGGATTGTATCTTTTTGTGTGAGTATATGGGGCATATGCTCATGTGTATCAATGTGGAGGCCAGACCAGGACTCTGGTGTCTTCCTCTGTCACTCTCTGCCTTTCTGTCTTGACAGGGTCTTTCACT
>JAQHUG010000345.1:310023-339077 GCA_028555095.1 Dicrostonyx torquatus | reverse complement strand
TGTGTGTATGAAAGAGAGAGAGCGAGAATGTGAGCAGGTGTGTGTGTGTGTGTGTGTGTGTGTGCCTTGACATGCTGGAAGGTCAGAGGACGACTTTCGAGGGTTGGTTCTTTCCTTCCATGTTGGGATCTAGAGATCAATCTCAGGCTACCAGGTATGAGAGTCTTACTTCTTATTTGCCAAGCCTTTTTGTTGGCTCTACAGAACTTCTTTATCTTGAAAAACTGAAATTCTATTCATTAAACAATAACTCCCCATCCCCTGTCTCTTCCAGCCTGTGGCAGCCACCACTCTATTTTCTGCATCTGTGAATTTGACTAGAAGCCTCCCATACGTGGACTCACACAACATTTGTCTTTTTATGAATGGCTTATTTCACTTAGCATAATGTTCTTAAGGGTCATTCATGTTCCTTTCTGAGGCAGAATAATACTTCATTGTGTATGTCACATTTTGTTATCAATAGATGCTCTTTTTTCTTTTCTTATTCTTCTTTTTTCTTACCTCTTGGCTATTGTGAATAACCCAGCTGCAGCAGCCCAGGGTGTGGAGCTCTCTTGTGGGTGTGTTTCCACCTCTTCTGGATTTATACTCAGAAGTGTGTATTTAGAGTGGGCACATGCATATCGGTGTGTGTGTGTGTGTGTGTGTGCACACGCACATGCATGTAGGTCAGAAGATAATCTCAGGTGTTTTCCACTTTTTTTGAGACAGGGTCTCTCATTGCCCTGGAAGTCACTGAGTAGATTATCCTAACTGACTGGTGAGCTTTCAAGGATCTACCCATTGTCCTCCACCTCACAATTGCTGGAATTGCAGTGTGTGCCCCCGCACCCTGATTTTTATGTGGGTTCTAGCTATCCAAATTTGGATCCTCATACTTTTAAGGCAAGTGTTTCACTGACTGAGCCATCTCCCTTGTCCCATTATTGCTTATTTAAAAGCCGGTGTTTATTGTGTCTGGTCATCCTGTGGTGGGAACTAGGTTAGATATTTGATATATGTTGTCTCATTCTGTCTATCAGCCGGGTATAGCAGAGAAAAATCAGCCCCAATTTATAGTGGACAAATACTCAGAGACATTGGTTATTTGCTCAAAGTCCCACAGCTAGGAAGCCTTGAGACAGAGAGGAGGGCTGGCTGCTGTCCAAGCCCTGCTTTTAATTGTCGCAAAGTGCTGCCTCCTTGCGGCCTGAGTGCTGCCACCAGGCTGGGCAATTTTCTGACTCAGTTGTGCTGTCCTGCTCACCTTTACGCCACTTTGGTCGCCGCGTGTGTGTGCTCTCTGGATACCCTGAACAACTTGCATGAGAACCTTTTGACAGCCAGGAAGGTTTTGTGTGCTGGAAACCGATGGGGCAAGGCCTGTAATTTGCTTTCTAATCATAGACTACCGGATTCACAGTGGCTGCCGGGGTCTCCTTCCATATCATGTGGTGACCAGCCCCAGAGGGCCAGCTCCTTGGGGACAGGGATACTATAACCCCACAAAGAGTCAGGAGGGTCCCAGCCTACCTGGTTGGAGTTCCCCTAGCTCCCAGATTTCCTGGTAACAACATAAAATATTTTCTAGAAAATTCCATAGAAATCTGAGGAAAGGGGCTACTAAGTAGACTCCATGACACTTGCCCTTCTCTGACTTTCAAAACTATCAGAGAAAAACATCTGACGTTTGGATGATTTTTGTGGATCAGCTTTAAATTTGTGTACTCGCTGCCATCTTTCTGGGGTTTTATTTCTGAATTATCTTTTACTTTTTACTATAGAGAATTTCTAATGTATAGGAAAGAGGAATAGCATCATGAATTCCAAGAAGCCGTCATGTACAGTCCTTCTAGCCAGCAGCATGGACGATGGGCTTTCCTGCATTCATAACTCACCCTGTAGATGCTCGGTAAATAAGGATGTGCTGACTGAGTACTCATCCCCTTTCTCCTCTAAGTAACGGTCATAGCTGTCCGTCCTGGAACTAGCTCTTGTAGACCAGGCTGGCCTCAAACTCATAGAGATCCACCTGCCTCTGCCTCCTGAGTGCTGGGATTAAAGGCGTGCGCCACCACTGCCCGGCTAAGACCAGCTGATTTCCAAAGAGATCCAGTGGCCAGAACATGGACACCAGTGTCAGATACAGTTGTTCAAATTCATGTGCTGCTATTTATTAGTTGGATTTCTTTAGGCATGTTAGTGATCAGTTTTGTTGTTTGTAAAATGGGTAGAGAAACAGAAGTGTTTATTTCTTAGGTGTGGTTGTGAGCATTACCTAAAGCAACTTTCTAGGTTTCCTTTGAGACAGGGCTTCCTGTGTCACAGGTTAGCCTGGAACTTGCTATATAGCCAAGGATAACCTTGAGCTTCTGGTCCCCCTGTCTCCACCTTCTAAATGCTGGGATTATAAGTGTGCACACCAGGCCAGTTTATCTGGTATGAGGATTGAACCCAGGCGTCTTGCCTGGTAGACAAGCTCTGTGCCAACTGAGATATAGTCCAGCTCTAGCTAATGCATTTTTAAAAGGTTTTTTGTTGTTGATGTTTGTTTGCTTGTTTTTGGTGTGTGTGTTTCTGGGAATCAAACCCAGGCAGGATCTTGAATTCTAGACAAGCTCTCTACCACTGGTCTATATCCCCAGGCCCCTTGTCACTAGTGTTTTTTATTATTGCTTTGAATATTAAATATTCTAGTGGGAAGAATCCATGCATTTTTAAAAGTACAAAAATAAACTGGAGTATACTAAAATTGAAGCCCTAAGATTTGGCTCCCTTTTTTGTCCCAGTCAGCAGATAGTCTGAGGCACAAGGAAAGGTTACCACAGCCAGAACCAGTGCTCCAAATGTGGAGGCTGGGAGCAGGCCCATAATGGGGGCCATGCAGGCTCAGTGTGGGGGCCATGCGGGCCGGCTCCATCTCATGCCTCTCTTCCTCCTGCCCCATGTGGGTACAGTGGCCCCCATGAGAGGAGCAAGCCAGCAAGCAGTCCCCTCCCGTGAGACAGGCCCAGCTGGAAGAGCCCAGAGGTGGAGAGAGTGGTGGCCCTGCAGGAGATCTTGTTGCTAGGAGACCCAAGGAGGCAGCAGGACCCATTGCCAGAGGTGGGAGGGAATGATGATGGGTTGATGGCCATGCAGGGCACGTGGCCCCAGATGGGCTTTTGTAGGGTTCTGAGAGGAGATGGTGGTGCAGCCATTGGGATCTTTGCCAGGAAGAGAAGAGTGGGTAGGAGGAGCAGAGACTCTGCAGAACCTTCTGTAGAGCTGTTCGTTTCTTCCATTTAGCTTCTCGTCCGTCAAAATCGCACGTGCACTGGCACCCCAAGTCATGGTGTGACTCTAGCAAGCTGCATGGCTACTGCGTTTGCTGGGCCCCAGTCAGCTACTTCATCTGTAAGATGGGTTCCATCCATCCCAAGATGTGATTGAAATTGTGCTTCACAGGGAGGAAGAGCCAGTGCAGATGTGAGGCTTTGCCACCACGCCAGCTTGTCTCATAAATTGCTTTTTCCTTTGCTGTAGAATGAAGGCACTGGACTCCCTCTGACAGGGATAGATTCATGGGCAGGGAGCCCTAGATGGGACTTCCACTGTGGGAACTATGTCAGGAGACGATGGGGACCTGCTGGCCAGGCTCCCAATTAGTGGGACTCCAGGGAGTGGCTGAGAAGGGCAGCAAAGTTCAAAAGCAGAAGGGAACTGTGGGGACTGAAAGGGGGGCTCTGTTGAGATTCTAGAAAGGACTTTGAATAGTTCTGGCCAGAGATGAGGGTGCCATTTCTCTAATTGCTCTTTTTCTAATGTAAATAATACATGTCCATATGTCTACCACAAAATAAGCCAGACAAAGCCCAGAGAAGCAAAAAGAAATGATCCCATTGTGATGGAAAACCTCTGGTAACATTAAAAAATAATGTATTTTAAAGCATGAGGACCTGAAATTGACCCTAGGCCCTTGTTTAAAAAAAAATGCTAGGTGTGGTGACATGCACTTGTAATGCCAGAACTGAAGGTCCAGAGATCCTTGGGGGCTTGCTAGTCTGCTTGGAGAGTCCCAGGCCATCAAGAAACTGCAGCTCAGACAGCAAAGCTGTCGATGCCTGATGACTGTTGCCCTTAGGTCTTTACGTGCACATACATGCATGTATGCATACACACAGTATATATTTTTAAAAAAAGATTTGTGTGTGTGTGTGCGCTGGGGACTGAACTCAGGTCCTCTGGAAGAGCAGCACCTGCTCTTAAGCACCGAGCCACCTCTCCGGCCCAAGTTGATTTTCTAAATTGAACATGGTGGTTTAAGTTTATAATCCCAGTTCTTGGGTGGCTAAGGCAGAAGGATTGCTAATTTGAAGCCAGCCTGGGCTACAGAGTATGATCCTGTCTCAAAAAAAAAATTGCGACTTTTTCAGTTTCTTTTCTGTACATACATACACTTTCTGTAGCATTTGGATCATGTATTTTGTAGCTGCTTGATTTTTAACTCTGTGTTATAACCATGATTACAGTTACATAGCAACATATAGTTCTGCCTCATTTGTGTGTGTGTGTGGTGAGCATGTTCTGTGTGCATGTGTGGGAGGGTATATATACATGTGTATGTATGTGTGTGTGTGTGTGTGTGTGTGTGTGTGTGTGTGTGCATATGGAGGCCAGAGATTGACATTGTGTTTCTTCCTCTATTGTTCCCCACCTTATTTTTGGAGTCAAGGTCTCTTCACTGAATCTGGAGCTCTCTAGTTGGCCACACTATCTTGCCAGCACATTCTGGGACTCTGCCTGTCTCTGCCCTGAGAGTGTCCAAGCTTCCCAAGGCTCGGTCCTTAATATCCAGACCACAGCAGTGTCATGGGTAGCAGGGAGAGAGGCAAGAGCAGCCTGACAAGGCTGGATGGCTGTGCTGTGTGTTGGCTCATACTGGTCAAGGGAGAGTGTGGTTGTTCCTTGGTGCAATCTGGCTGCTTCTCCTCACACCTGGTAGCCTTTTCCCTGCTGTGATCTGTGCCTTGCCTGCCATAATAAGCTTGGTCACCGATCCAAGCCATCCATCCTAGAGGTTGGCGTGGCTTCCATGGCCAGGTTGACACATTAGAGCATTCATGTGGTGGATAGTGACCTGTGGGAGCTGGTGGTGGCGGTTGTAACTCTGACAGTAGAACTGCCCCACGTCCTGTCTCTTGGCTTCTGAAAACAGCTCGTGTCTGTCTGTAGGTACAGACATTGGCTTGGTTCTTGGAGGGGGTGGAGGGAGAGGTAGAGTGAGTTGAGATGGAGGCAGCATTGGGGAGCCTCTTTATTGGTTGGCCTCCCAGCCAAGGGCTTGGAGTTGGGTAAGGATGAGAGGCAAGCCAGGCTTTGCTCCTTCTGCTCTGCAGACCTGGGAACAATCTGTCTTTTCTTTGGGAAGCAGCAAAGCGGCAATAATTTGTGTTCAGGACCCCATGTCCATTCTCTACTAAGACAGACTCTAGGAGGGAAACATGGCAATGACCCACTATACAATATTGTCTCGCCAAAGCTTGTTTCCAATTTTCCTCAGTGGAATCTTCACATAGGGTAAAGATGTGCAAGTTTGAGGCCAGTATGGGCTATAGTGTGATCCTGCCCCTCCACCCCATCCCCCCCCCTCTATCTATATATGTATATGTGTGTGTGTGTCAAATATATACAGTGTAAATATGGGTATCTTTTGTTTTTCCAATGTGTGCATGCATAGAAAGTGTTCCTTTAAATTAAGATATGAATACAACACGCACACACATGCATGTGCACAGAGAGAACAGAGTTACCATGGTTCATTAGACACTGCCTGGGCCAATGTTTCTAAGTACTCATGGACCCAGAGGGTGATCTTTGCATGGGCTTCGAGAAGTCTCCTTTTGCTTGAAGGTACAATAAAGACATGAATGTAACACTTGTCTGCTTGATGCCATGTGCATTTTCTAAGGAAAAATCCTGCAGTTTTCATTTTATTTTCAAGAAAATCATGTCTCCTGAAAAGTTAAGATGTATGCTCCTTCAGCCTGTTCATGTTGTAGGTGAGGAAACCAAATGCTTGCTCTTTTATTTATTGATTTGGTTGCTTGAGACAGAATCTCTTTCTATAGTCCTGGCTGTCCCACAGCTGGATATAAACCAGGCTGACCTTGAACTTACAGAGATCCTCCTGCCTCTGTCTTCCAAGTAATGTCCATTGAACATTCACTTTAGTTAGACATTTTGCTTTTTTTTTAATCTTTTTTCTTTTTCTGAGATAGTATCTCACTATGTAGCTCTGACTGTCCTGAAACTCACGGTATAGACCAAGCTGTCCTTGAACTCACAGAGAGCTGCCTGCTTCTGCTTCCCAAGTTCTGGGATTAAAGGTATGTACCACTATGACCAGCTTAGTTAGATGTTTTCTAAGATATGATATGTTACCTCTGTTTGTCCTTACAATAACCACGTAGAGTTGTAATAAGGAAATTGAGGCACTAACATTAATCACTTCTACTAAATGGCTGAGTGAGGACGTGAAGCCAGGTCCTCTGACTCCAGAGACCAAGGTTGCCCTTGAGCTGTGGTGTGGCTCTGAGCATCTATACTGCAGAGCTCAAATTTTAGCATCCATCATAATACAGGGAGCTGATGCGTACTCTTGAGCTGGCTTCTGATTCAGTAGGTCTGGGCGGATTCCTAGGATCCCACACCCGCAGTTCCAGGTGATTCTCCTGCTCCAGAAATGACACCTGGAGAACCAGTACCCTTCTGCTTACTGGTAGGGAGAAATTAGTGGAGAGGAGAGATGTGATTCTTTTATTCCCTATGTGTATGCGTGTGTGTAATGTGTACATGTATATTACATTACACAAATGTATATTTGTGTAATGTGTATGTGTGTACAGTGTGTATTGTGTAATGTGTATGTGTGTATAATATGTATATGTGTGATGCGTTTATCTGTGTGCGTGTGTATAATGTGCATGTGTGTAATGTGCATATATGTATGTGCATGTGTAATGTGTATGTGTGTTATTATGTGTGTGTATAATGTGCATGTGTGTGTGTAATGTGTATGTGTGTTATTATGTGTGTGTGTATAATGTGCATGTGTGTGTTCATGGGCACATTCCTGTTACTTCTTACATGTGGAGGTCAGAGGACAATCTCACATTTTGGCACTCCCCCTTCACCTCATTTGAGACAAAGTCTGTCTTTTCGCTATAGTTTTTGTCAGGCTAACTTCCCCTCAGGCCCTGGGAATTCCTGTCTCCTCGTTCTATCCCTGATAGGTGCACTCTGAGATTGTAGACATGCACATTACTGCAGTTACCAAAATACATGCCTCCATGCCTGGCTTTTGCTGGGGGGTGGGGGTCTGAATTCAGGTGGTCAGGCTTGCACAGCAAGCTCTCTGGCCCACCCAGCTCTCTCCCTTCTCACCCAAGAGGAGGCTCTTGATCTCCCCAGGACTATTCATGTTCCACTTTGGCTCCTGGCCTCTGCTGCTCTCCAGTCATCTCCTCTCTCAGGTGCAAACCATCTCTGGTCACATCCCACATCTTCCTCAAGCCCTCTAACTCCCTTCCTGTTGTCCCTGTCACGATGCCACAGAGATTTCTGCAGCAATGGATGGGTTCAGACCTCCAGAGTCTGGTGAGCACTCAGCGCACATGGCTGTGAAGTTCACCTTTTGTCTCATTTCCACACAGATCACATGTGGCTAGTTGCTAGACAGGGCCGGAAACCACTTGGAGTGTCATTCAGGGCTCTGATTGGCACCATCTGCCTTTCCAGTCCCTGCCTCAATGCTCAGTATCCCAAGTGCTCCCGCATGTGCCAGTTTCCTGCACCTCTCTTGTCCTTTCTCACTGCCCTGTTTTTTATGGTAGCTTTTAATCCAGATCATTCAGTCCGAGTGCCACGTCTTCCTTAAAGCCTTTGACATCTGCTTTCCTCCCATTTCTTTCCCCTCCAAGTTTCTCCATCATCATCATTTTCTTCGAACCTTTCCTGATTTCTGTATTCTGCTGCAATTGGCTGGTATCCTGTTTTATTTTCTACTGAACTGTTAATTTTGAGATCATGTGACCATTTCCTATAGCAAGCTCTCACTTCCCACTGTAGGTCCCTTCCAAGTATATAGAGGATCTAGATAAATGCCACAGACTTTTACACTGGTACACTGGGAAAGCAAAGATGAAAATGTGTCTTTTCTATCCTCAAGCTGCTTGAGGCTGCTATCAGTCTGATCCATGCCCAGAGAACCACCGAAGCCAATGGTTATTTTGAGCAGGGAGATAAAAGTCACAGAGGGCCCTGTTGGCCATGGGACTCCAAGCAGGAGCCGTTGAAGCAGAAGGCTGTGTTTACACACAGGCATTTTCTCTACCCAATCTGGCCTGGTGTAAGTAGATGGGAACACCCAGACGTCGCTGCCTGGCTGCCTTCAAAAGCTGGATTAAGTGGTGGTGCAGCGGCTGGTCTGGCCGTCTGGTCTCTGCAGACGGATGGATGAGGAGAAGGTTGCAAAGACTGCAGCGCAGCACCAGCTTGTGCAAATGGAGTATTGGCTGCATGGTCCCAGGGTGGAGACCGGGAGGCAAGAACACGCTTGTAAGCAGAACAATGGGCAGCAGTGAATTGTTGGTCCTGGCTCAGTAGTTCATAAGGATTTTCAGATCAACTCTTATCTGAATGCAGAGACGAATGGAAAGAAACAAAGAGACATCCTGCTATTCTGAGACCCTAATGCTTAAGAGCATTCCACAACCCCAAAATCTCCAGCTCACAGAAAACATTTTTTTCAAAAAAATTTTCTTTCTTAGACCTGGTGTGGTGGCTCATGCCTTTAATTCCAGCCCTTGGGAGGCAGAGGCAAGCTGATCTCTGCAAGTTTAAAGCCAGCCTAGTCTATGTAGTGAGTTCTAAGACAGAAAGAGATACATAGTTAGACTCTGTCTCAAAACTAAAACCAAAACCAAACCACCTTTCTAGAGCTGGAGAGATAGTTTGAAGATCCAAGTTAAATCTTCAGGATCCATGTTTTTTGTCTTGTTTTTAAAATAAGCCCTGGCATGCTTGCAATCTCAATGCCAGGGAGAAAGAGACTGGTAGATCCCTGGGGCTGTGAGAGATCCTGCTTTGAAAAGAAACAAGGTAGACAGTATCTTCAGAAGGACAGCCAAGACTGTCCTTTCTCTGTTACTGCATACATTCCTCCACATACATCCACACACAATAAACTTCCTTATTGAAGTTATAACATAGATACAAAAAGTGCACTTAAGTGCGTCACAAATTAGCATGCCCTTTGTGTGGCTGTCTCTTGTCTCAGCGTTTCCACAGTATATTTGTGTTCAGCCAAAGGAGTGCAGGGTCATGAGGGGACAAACACAAGCTCCAGGTTTAGGTATGTCTGTGGCTGAATCTTGGGTTCTCTATTATCAGTGGAACACTGAGCTAGTGACTTGAGTTTTGTCCCCTGTAAAGTCAAGGTGGATATGTAATTTCTACCTTACAGGGTGGTGAGAGATTTAAGATGGAAAATGGAGGCAAATTGCTGGGCACTGTGCCAACCTGTAACTGGGGATCCTAACACTCTGCAAAAATGATGCTGATGGGTAGTGACGCCGCAGCCTCATCTCACAGCAGGACCACAGGCACACAGACAGCTTCTCTCCTATTGCCCCTCCCTCCTCACAGCCTCTGTGTGATGCTCTCTGAGATCTGACTGCAAGGAGCCTGTGATGCCACCACAACAAAACCTCAGCTGACACTTCGGGCTCCTGATGGTAGTCTGGGTGGCAGTCCGTATCCAGTGGGAAGTCAGCCACATTTTTCATATTCAGGCCCCATAGCATGATTCCCAGACTCCTAGAGGAGGGCAGATTTCCCACACAGTGCCTGGAAGCATGGAACCTCCAGAAGGAATTATAGCCAAGGTGAAATTGAGATGGCAGAGCTCATCCTCGGGAGTGTCCCAACATTCTGGTGAACTCCTGACTCCCCTTGCTTCCTGACTTCTGACTCTGGGGTGAAGGTGATCATACTGTGCTCAGATGAGCACCAAGTAGGACCCTCATGGTTTGAAAGGTGCAAAATGGCTTCTCTCAGAAAGCGCATCAGGAGGTTAAGAGCTTTCTGCAAGTCACATGACTCAGGGCCAGTGGACAGAGTGCTGGCAGGAGGGGAAGACCAATGCTGTTTGTAGCTGTAGGGGGTTGTTGCAGAGAGGAGGGGTAAGCAAGGACTTCCTGGGCGCTGATAAGAAAGACCATGGGAAAGGGGCAGCTCATTCAGGCAGAGGCAGAGCACATGTGGAAGCAAGCATGTGGCTGAGCTGCTGTCCCCTGGGGACCCAGAACCATCAGTGTGACAGAGCCAGTCTGAGGGCCTAATGCTGAAGCTGAGGCACCAAGGAGAGATCCGGCTGGCAAAGGTCTTGAGAGTCAAGCTGAAGTGAGTTCCTTCACCAAAGAGTGAGGTGCTGCTACAGGCTCTTCACTGGAAGGTGGGCAGAGTGTGCCCTTGGCTGTGCCCCTTGGAGATCAGCCACGATAGTCAGTTGTCCATGCCCTGGGGATGAATGCCCAGCTCTGTCCAGGGCTTGGTGGTGGGTACCAAGATGGCAGCGGAGAGCAGCTTCCTGCCTGTGAGAGGAGGCAGTGTTGTTAAAGTCAGAGTGCCTCACTGACAACCGAGCCTGGAATTCAGAAGTGGAGACAGGAGGAGACAGGGATGTGGCAGGCAGAGAAGGCTTGCTGGGCTGGGTGGGGCCTGGATGGAGGAAGCAGAGAGTGGGTGCGGGAGGGGAGGGCAGACTGGCTTTCCTAGGAAGGAATGCAATCTTGAGGCTATACGGACTTGTACTAGAGTACAAGTGTACTGTAGAGGTAGTGTCTCACCTGTGGTAAGGGAGAGTGTCTGAGCTGCCAGGCCCCCTTGGTGGATGATGTCTTATCATCTTGTAGCAGTGCTAAGAGGTTGTGCCCATAGCACCCCAGGTTCAGGCAGGTCAAGGCTTTGCCAAGGTCTTGGAGCTCCTGTACTGGAGTGCCCCCATCTTGTACCAACCCTTCACTCTTCACTGCGCTGCTCCACTAGCTGTGGACGAGTTAGAGCTTTATACTCCCGGGCTGCCCTGCAGCTTTGGGGCACCAGCGGCAATCTGCACCAGACTCTCTGCGTGGGAACATGCAGTCCCCAATCTAGGCCAAGGTTCAAGGGGAGGTGAGACCCGCTGGGTACTGCATTTTGGGAAGGCTTCCTAGAGAAGTGGAGAGGAAAGAAGGTGGGAAGCAGCTAGCAGGAGAGGGTCCCTGCCCCTCTGTGCTGCTTTGTCCATCTAACCCTGCCTTCTCCTTCAGCTCAGACCCAGCTGTCCTGCAGTGGCATCTGTGAGTGCCAGCAGTAAGAGAGAGCAGCCTTGCCAGGCTGAGCTTCCCAAGCCCGAGGGACATGCTGATTTGGAAAATTTGGCTCCAGTAGCTTCCTCCCTCTGGTTCAGCTCTCGGCTGCCTGGGGCTTAGCTCAGCCCACCCGGGCCCTGCTGCCCTCCTGGGCCAGAGCCGGATGTCTTGCCCATCTCTTGCCCTGAAATACCCTCATTGTGTGACCTCTGTTTTAATCCAGTGTGTCTTAGCTGCTCCTTCCTCCAAGATACCTTTTCTCACCTCCAGGGACTCGGTTAGGACTTCGGAGTATCCAAGTCCATACTGACCAAAGGAAACAGAGTGTGAGCCACACATGCGAGTCATACATACAATTAAGAAAACAAAAAGCAGCTCGTGCATGCTATTAGTCCCAGCACTTGAGAAGCTGAAGTGGGAGGGTTCCTTGAGTCTAGGAGTTCAACTCCAGTCTGCTGGGCAGCATAGCAAGACTTTATGTCAAAACAACAACAAAAACTCAGAACAAAACAAAAAGAACCAAATTGGGTGTGATGGCGCACACCCTTAATCCCAGCTAGTGGGAGGCATTCTGAGACTAGCCTGGTTGGTCTAGGCACTGTGTTCAGTGGAAAGACCTTGTCTCAAAGTGAGCAGGTGGAGAGCACCTGATGTACTCCACATGCACTCACATCCATGTACATCCACATGTGCACATACTACATGCACACAAATCCAGGACTGGCATTAAGCTTAGCTTAGATAGTGTTGTCTAGCATGCCCAAGGTCCTGAATTGGATTCTTAACAACACACACACACACACACACACACACACACACACACAATGACATTATTCTAATGAGATTTTATTTAATTGGATACATCTATAATTTTTAATTAATTAATTTTCTTTAAGCTAGTAACTCGGGCTAGCCTTGAAGTCCTGATTCTTCTGCCTCCATCTCTCAAGTGTTGGGATCCCATACTAACATGCCCGGTCTCATAATATCAATACAAGAATGACTGGGATATATAACTTTCCCTTTAATTGTATTACACAGACTTCAAAATCCACTATCTGTCTTATGTTTACTGCATGTTTCCATTTGTACATCCCGGGTAGTTGATAGCCACCTGCGGCCAGCGGCTCTCATGTTGATTAGTGCAGACCTTAAGGCCAGGAGGAGTCAGTCTGTGAGGGTCAGAGCTCCGGGTTTGGCTTCAACTGGCTCTGGCGGTCACGTTCTAGTTGTGCCATGCATGTCAGCAGGGTGAGCTTTGGCACGCTATCAGTGCTCTGAGCCTCGGTCACTTCAGCTGGAAAAGGGATTAGTAATTTCAGGCTGGAGAATTGTCTCGGGGATTACTCCCATGAATGTGTGTCTAGTGCCAGGCTCAGGGAAGTGCTCAGCGAGCGGCAGCGTGGTTAATCTGCCCTCCTCCGATGTGCTGGTGTGTGTGTTGTCTTCACCCACTGGACCACTGTGAATTCAAGGGCACACTCCCCAGTTCTTTCCTTCTCTGTGTCCGGGGATTGCCTCTGTGTAAGCGGCACTGCTTACTGAGGGTTGCCCTCACCTCTCCCTGTTCCAGCACCAGACCTAGAAGCCCTGGGTGATGCAATCCCTAGACCCCTAATTACCTGGGGTAGCTTTGGCAGGTTCTGCTTTGCTTGGGGCCTTAGTTCCTCCTCTGAAAGGTCCAAGGATGTTGGAGCAGTCCTGTCTGACTCTGGTGCAGTCCCTGACCTTCCAGTGGTCTTGGAGGCCTGGGGCTGATGCTATGTGCTCTGCCTTCTCCCTGTGTCCTGGCTTTCATAAATCTTGAACTTTAATACCTTCAAGTCCCCCTTTTTAAAAAAAGTTAAAAGAAAAGACTTTCTCCTCCTCCTTAGGCAAAGCAGGGAGAAAGCTCAAGCGCCCTGCCCTCCCTCTTGTGCAAGCCTCTGCTGAACTCCCATCACGGCAGTAACAGATGTGTAGCAGGGAGTTCCTCTCAACTTATAAGTGATTAAACTGAGGCTGAGAGAGGTCAAACAGCCCATGCAAGTTAAACAGAAGCAGGAGACAGAGCCAGGGCTGGAAGCAGATTAGTTCACTTCTAAGGACACGGTGCCTTAGGCTTTCTCACCAGGATCCCTGATGTTTCTCTATGGAAGCTTTCATGAGACATGGTGGTGTTGAATCAGTCCCATGCCTCAATTTCCCTGCTTGGGGAGTGGAAGCAGAAAAGTAACAGGGTGGTGATTTCAATGATGCCTGTAGATCCATGCATTCTTTAGTGTCTCCATGCGGTCTCTTATTTGTAGTTTCTCTGGAGAAATTATGTGAGGGAAGTGGAAGGGCCCTGGTCCAGAGAGCCCACATTATTATGTAGAGTGACCTTGACCAAATCACTTACTACTCTAGGCCTTGGCTACTTTTTATAAATTGCAGGAGGGGAAATGACGTTGTGTCAGTTGATGCTGTGAAATCAAGTACTTTGCAAACTGGAAAGCTAATAGTAGGAATAGAAAATAATCACAGAAAATGATGGTTAAAAACAATAGAAATAGAAACAAACATCATTCTAGAAGCAGCCCAGCTTTCAGCATGTTGCCACTGACCGGAAGTGAATTGGGCCCTTTGGGTATGAATCCAAAATGAAGTCTGGGAACATCCTGCTTTGGTCCTGAAGTAGCCTGGGTTTTCCTGGGAAAGCAAGAGGTTCCATGTGGCTGATGAGGCTGGGAACCAGGCTCTGCCCCAGGGGAGGGCTGGGGGGTGGTAGCAATGCCTGAGGAAGGGAGAGGGAGTGTCTGGGAAAGAGTTAAACTCTGAGGAATGGGAGGGCCTTGGCTTTGCAGCCTTGGGAGCCTGTGGTTGAGAAAGCAGAAGAGGAAAGGTTACCGTGGAAGCAAAATGCTGAGAGGCAGGCAGTGGAGGGAGGCCCTCTTCACAAATGTGCCAGTTCCTCGGCTGTCGCTCCTGAGCTTGGCAGATTGGTCCAGTAATGAATTCAAATAAATGCTGAACTCAAATAGTGTATACTCTTGAGGGTCAGTGCTTTACCCGAAGGCCCTCCTCCTAAGGACCTGTGCGAGGCTTCCTGGGTGAGGGAGGCCAGGGGATAAGGTCTGTCAGGGAGCACTTCCCACTTGACTTGAGCCGATCTGTTTTCCACCTCTTATCTGGAGCTGGGTGTGCTCTTGCAGAATGTCACTCCTGAGTCTGGTGGGCAGCAGGCAGCAGCAAGGTCCTGGGAGCTACCTCTAGAGGCACCAGATGAAGGGACTTACTTGTCTCCACTGAAGAGAAGGCCTGGTTGGTGGCAGGGCAAAGGGATACAGCTGCAGCTGCCTTGGATTCCCTAAGGAATGCTGGGAGAGGATATGGCCTACAGAGTTCCAGGCTTGGGGTTAGGATTTATGTTACCTGGAAGAGAGAGGTTGGGGAGGGGGTGTGGGACAAGCTGAGCAGAGGTGGTACACACCCACCCACACACACACACACACACACACACACACACACACACACACACACACGATAACACTGCCAACTGCAGTGTGTGGAGGGGGTAGATGACAGAGGGCTCAGACCACATCTGGGGGGCTTCACAGTTTTGGGAAGTCCAGTACTATGGCACAGAACATTGGCCTGCACAGAGTAGGTATGCAAGATGGTTAGAAGGATGAAAGAAGGACTGAGCATGCCTGGGTAATGTTTAGGGATGAGGGTCACATGGGTTACCATTGTAGACCCATGGAAGCAGTCTTTGGTGACCATGTGTGAGTTACTGCCATTTCTCCCAGGCCTTCCCCACAAAACTGGGGCCCAGAGGCGGGTTTAGTTCAAATCTAATCCTTTTTTTCATGGTTGGCAAACGAAAGCTTTGAGCATGGCAACAACTGGCCAAGAGTACTTGCTGAACCAGTAGCAGAACTAGATTGGAACCCAGGCCCTCTATTTCCCAGACTGCTCTGTGACTGCCAAAGGCTTGAATAAGAGGGAGGTGTTCTGGTGGAACTGGCTTTTTGAGTTGTAACAGGGCTGCGGGAGGGGAGGAGCAGGGTTTAGCTTGGCTTTGAGCCATGACCTCTGTGGCCCCTTCTTAGAACCTGGCTGCATACACCACAGTGTGCCCTTATATATAGTAAACATCTTTATGCAGGTCCAACCCCTACAGGATTCCTTCGCTGTTACACTAATATCATGGTCACAGAGGCACGTAGGTACTGGGGCACACACACACCCAGGGGACACTCAAGCCGGGATGATTCCCGGAAGGCAGTTGCCATGCGGATTCCCTAGTGGGAGAGGAACGCTACATCCCAGGCGGGTTGTGCCCCGCGCTGGGCTGCAGGGGAGTGAAGGGGATCCGACTCCGTGGGATGGGAGGCCCGCAGAGGCTGAGTCACCTCTTCTGAGTCAGGGATCCTCCTCCTTCTTCTCCCCTCCCCCTCCCTCTCTCCCTGAGCCCCCACTAGGGCTTGGCCCAGCGAGCCCGCGAGCGAGCGAGCGAGGAGGCCGGCTGTCCAGGGCCCGGGTGGAGACGGCCCGCAGTGGACCGCGGGTGACTGGGACAGGAGAGAGGGCGGGGGAGGCAAGGCAGGCAGTCGAGGAGGCGGAGGCGGGGGCTGGGCGCCGCTAGCGAGGAGGCAGGCTCGCGGCCGCCCCTGGGCTGGGCACCGAGGCCGCGGCGGGGGCGGGCCGCGCGGCGGGCGCCAGGCCCGGGGCTGTGGGCACGGTGCCCAGCCCCCGGCGCACGCCGACCGCCGCGGCCGCCGCCGCTGCTGCAGTCGGCATCCATCAGCAGGCGGGGGTGTCGCGGAACAGGCTGCTCCGCAGAGCCCGCCCGCGCCGCCCCGCCCCGCGGCCTGCGGGCCCGGAGGAGCCGAGGGGATCGGCCCTCGCCCAGCCGGCCCGAGATGGGGACCCCCAGGCCCAGGTAGGCACGTGGGGACCGGTGATCAGGTGGCATGGGGGCCCGGGTGTGCTACATCTAGGCCCAGCCTCCAGCCCTCAGGGAGGAGAGGGGGCGAGATTAGGAGCTGAGTCTGAAGGCTGTTGGCCCCCTTGGCCAATGTGGGGAGACCTTTGCTGGTCCTCTCACCTTCGCAGCCTCCTCAGTGCCAGGAGTCGGCTGGCACCTTGGTGTAGAATGAGCCGTTGCCGGGCGATGGGCTCAGGAAGCTGGCCCACTCTGTTCTGGAAAGCCACCCCAGCTGCCTTCTTTGGGTCTCTGGTCTTCTCTAGCTTTCCGATGCTGCAGGACAGTATCTTGGCTAGAGGTCGGCTGCTTGGGGGATCCCTGGTATCATCCTCTGTTTACAGACCCTTTCCCACTTGTATGGGTTCCCCATCCCTCCTTCTTTCCCTCCCTGAGCTGGGTGTCTGAACCTTATCCCCAGCACCTCTGAGGATTCAGATTAGCTTTGCCCTGCCGGTAGTTTGCACCCCTGATCAGAGGTAGATGCCTTGTGTGTGTCAGTTGTGCCTGGAGCCTTCATATTTGGAGAGGTTGAGTCCCCAAGAGGCTGGGGTCTTGGGGACAGGTGTTTATTGGGTGCTGAAGCTGCTGACTGGCTGTATGGGCCAGAGAGTCCACAGGGTCTTGAAAACAAGCGTCGGAAAACAGAGTCCGCTGCCTCTCTCTCTAGGGCCAGCCATGGTTCTTGCTTCTTCCCCTAGATCTCTGCGATGCATTGGTTCCTACGTGTTCCTACCATCACTCTGGATTGTCATCTCACCTCCCCTACACCCCAAGGTGGGAGTGTGAAAGGGCTGGCTTTAGGACCTCTCTGGAGCTGGACAGGCTCCAGCCGCTCCATCAGTTTGGCCTCTGTGAGCCTTAACAGTTGGATGGTGGCCCTAGAGGTTCCTGTTCCAGGCTAGAGTATGTAGAATAGAGGTGCTATGTGCCTGCTCCCCATCCATGACTCCAGACGGAGCTTGTGACAGAGGCAATATCCAACAGCTTCTACCCAGTCCTGGTGGCCCAGAGAGGCTCTGCCAGTCAAGCCTAAGATCCCACTCGCCCAGAAACTGATGTATAAAACTTATGGCTCACCGAACACAATCCTTAGGATTTGGGGAACACCCGAAAGCAGTCTTGGAGGAGGCCACTGGGGAGGGCTTTGCGCCTGTTAAAGCATTCTCTGGGCCTGTGGCAGTGCTCTGGGCCCAGCTCCGTGAGCTTCTTGGAGGGGTCCTTCAAAAGAGCCCCACATGAGAACAAGGCTGGGCCCTGCAGTTCTCACTGAGTTACGGTAGAAAGGAGGCAAATGACTTGTCCAAGGTCATACAGCTACTGATTGAAAGAGCTAGCACTAATGTGTTCAAGCCTTAAACTTTTTGATTAAGTCTTCTTCCTTGCCCACAGGCCTGCTCCCCGGATGCTGTGGTTGTTATTCCATACCACTCTGTACATTAAAGGCTGGAGGCCGTGGCCCTGTTTTAGGAGAGCCCTCACATTGCCTCACAGCTCTTCCTTCTCTCCTGAGCCTAGCAATAGAGGCCAGGTCATAAAGAGCCTTAGGTACTCTTGGAGTCTACAGAATGGAGAGGACGCTGGGGGTCCAGAGATATTCTGGGCCTGAGCCGCCAGGGACAGTCAAAAGGTCTCTTTGTCTGGACAAACTGCAGTGGGAAGGGCCTCTGTTAGCTCCAGCCTCACACTTCTGTGGGCCACTGTCTAGACTTCTCTGCACTCTTTATTAAAGGGAGCTGACCATTTCAGCCTGGAGCATTACTGGGGACTGTACAATCAGAGAGATGGTATTTACTGAGCATGTAATGTGTGCTGTGCCCCGATGCATGCTATGTGCCCTCTCCTAGCAACCCTGTTAGATAGTATTAGACACTTTTGACAGATGCATGGAGGCTCAGAGAGGTTACCTGCCAGAGGTCACACAGCTGGAAAGTATGGGGCTGCCGGAGTCCAGAACCTCTGCGTTTACCATGATGGTGTTCCTGGGACAGTGTCTGAGAGCACCTGGTTAGTGTCTAGTTGAATTCCGTGATTAGCTGGCAGCCCGGGCTGATCCAGGTAGAGAAGCCCTTGCGCTGAGTCTGTCAGTGAGGCAAGGGTAGTTCTGTGGTTCCAAAGCCTCGAGGAGTAGGGTCAAAGAGGTATGAATGGGAGGGGTTAGCATCGGCCTTCTGCTTGCTAGCTGGCCCTGTCACTTGCCCCCTGCTACATTTGGCTCCAGCGGCCAGAAGCCACACAGAGGAAATGTCGAAGCACCGGCCGGGACTGTATCCCTGTCAGCAGGACCTGTGCCTGGCTGGGGGTGGCAGCAAGCTGGCCCTGCTTTCCTTGTAGGAAGGAGACTTATGGATAAGAATAGCAACAGCTAACATTTATTGAGCTCTTACTACATGCCAGGAACTATTTTCATATCTTAAGTGTACAACTCCTACATTCGTCACAAAACCCTGTGAGGTAGCATTTCTTTTTCTTCCCACTTTGGAGATCAGTTTATAGGTTTACTGAAGGCCGCTGAGGGGTGGGAGAGGCAGGATGGGTCAGAGCCGCTTTCCAGAGTTTGTGTAGACAGCCAGCCTGTACCGTCTAGAGGTCGTCTTCGATTTTATCACTTGGAAGCAGTCATCCAACCAGATGCATGCCATTCCTCAAAAGTCTAATGTCTGAGCTGGGCATGGGCTCATGTCTTTCACAGCAGCACTTGGGAGGCTGAGGCAGGAGGATTGTCATAAGTTTGAGGCCAGCTTGAGATGCATAATGAGCTTCAAGCCAGCCAGCATTACGTCACATAGTGAGATTCTGTCAACCAAAAAATGAACAAAAGGAAAGGGCCCGTGAGATGGCTTAGTGAGTATAAGCGCTTGCCACACAAGCTTGACGATCTGGGTTCCATCTACAGTGGATGCGAGGACTGACTCCTGAAAATTTGTCCTTTGACTGCCGTGCACATGTCATGTCATGCACACGCGCGCACGCGCGTGCACGAACACACACACACACACACACACACACACACACACACACACACACACCCCTCTCCCTCTCTAAAAGTCCGAGTAAGTCATGGATGTCAGAGCCATCCTGGCCCCAGAGGTAAGAGTACACTAGAGTATCTGCCCATTTTGATGCTCAGGGAAGGCTTCAAGAAGGGCTGGGTCCTTAAGTTGGCCACTAAGAGTTCGAACGTTGTAGGGGTGTGGACAGAAATGGATGCCTTGGAAGAAGAGCAGGTGACACCGGGTGCAGGAGACAGAGTCCAGGGAGGGCCCAAGGAGCTGGGAGGTGACTCAGAAAGCCAGCTAGTGCTTGTGTCTCTGAGCAAGCTCTGGGATTCACTCTGCTGCTCGGCATCAGCTCTGTGGCCTTGGGAACATCACTCAGCAGGTTTGGGCTTCCTTTTCTTCATTTGTAAAATGTGGCTGTGGGACCCTCATGGTGGTAATTACGTAAAGGCTCGCCATGGTGCTAGCACATCGCAGCAACTCTGTAAGGATTTTTGCTCTATCCCTTCTGTCTTAAATGTCAGGCTGAGGTATTTGGGCTGGACGTGAGCCTGGAGGTTCTGAGGACCTTTGGAAGGATTTGGCCTGCAGAGAAGTGTGGTAGGATGGTGTTAGGGGATGGTCTCGTTGGCAGGTTGAGGGAGGAACAGTGTGGTGGTGCAGTGTGGGGGTGGGGAGAGCCGTGGGGAATTCAACTTGAGGCTTGGTGAGACAGAGAAGGGCTGGTCTCCTGTCAATCATTTCGTGGGCTAGGCAGTGTCTTATTTGAGCATCTGGCTTTTTTCTTTTGAATGAATTCCTTTGGATAAATCCCCATCAGAACTCATCTATAATAGCAGCAAATTGGGACTAAATGTCCAACAATAGGAAGATGATTGAGAGCGTTTTGGAACATACACTGGATAAAATAATATGCAGTGGTGAACAGCCGCTGATCCCTCCTCTCAGAGCACGGAGCTGGCTGCTGCACAGCCCCTTGTACCCTTCATGCCTCTCATGCTTATGATTGCCTGGTGCCAGAGGGGCCATGGCTTTCTTCCTTCTGTGACTGAAAAGGTGAAGACTTGCCTCGGTCCGCCTTGAGGGCGGGATTTGTGTTTCACTCCTTACTGTGTCATTGGCACGTTGCTCTGTGATCAGAAATGATTGACTGGTGGAAAAGGGAAGAGGGGAAGTGATTTGTTCAAGGTCATGTACTTTTTAAATTTTATTTTCAGTTTTTAAGAAAGACTTATTTTATTTTATATGCTTGGGTGTTTTGCCTGCGTGTGTGTTTGTGTACTGCACACATGCCTGGAGAGAGCGTCAGATGCTCTGGAACTGGGGTTACAGGTGGTTGTGAGCTGCCATGTGGGGGCTGGGAATTGAACTCTGATCCTCTGGAAGCAACCAATGCTCCTAACAACTAAGGCATCTTTGAAGCTCTATTTATTTGTGTGCGTGCACACATTCATCTGAAGGTCAGAGGATAACCTTTGAGAATTGGTTCTCTCCACCATGTGTGTTCTGGAAATTGAGCTCAGGTGCTCAGGCCTGGAGGTGAGTGCCTTCACCCCCTGAGCCATCTCAAGGCTCCAGTCATGCAAGTTGTAAGATCCAATAGTTGCCACATCCTTACCACCTCTATTTACCACATTCTTCTCATTTCCTACTCAGTATATATGCTCCTTGACTGACATGGAGCTGCATCCCTATAAACCCATTGTAACTAGAAAAAAAGAAATCCTACGTAGAGAATTCATCGCATACAGTGACCCTTTGAGTTGAGCAGGCTGTTCACCCCCATCATCAAAGGGCTCACTTGAAGCTGGGACTCCCTGTTGCTTCACCCAGCATTCCCAGAAGGCTTTGCTAGCTCAGGGAAAGATAGAAATTCAAAATATGGTTTTACTAAATGCATATTGCTTTCACTTCTTTGTAAAGCCAAGAAACCATCCGTTGAGGACCATCTATAGTAGTGAGGGGAAAAGAATGAAAAGATACCGTGTAAGGACTTGGAACTCTCGCAGAATAGGGCTGAAGTCTTATTTCTATTTTTACCAGCTGCAAGAGTTTGGGGAATCAGTTAATTTCTTGAAGGCTCAGTTTCCTCCCCTTTAATGTGGGTAGTCCTCATCCTGCTCTTGAGACTGTTAGAGTCCATGAGTTAAGGCATAGAAAGTCTTAGGCATTAGCTCGTCCATAATAAAGGACCACGATGAAGAGGTCATAACGTGAAGGTGTTTATGATGCTATTGATGTTAAACAGGAGAAGTCCACAAAACCCACCAGCATCCAGATTACAGATTATTTGAGACACAGACTGGAGGAAGTCAAACAGAAATGAAGTCACACAAGTACAATGAAAAACAAATAAAGATTGATTCAAACAAATCTTTCTTTAATGTTATACTGCTTTTTCTCAGCTTTTTTTTTTTTTAAAAAAAAGATCTCTCTGTGAGTCTCTCTCTGTATGAGTCTGAGATTTGTGTGAGGGCAGACACACAAATGTCACAGTAGTGGAGATCAGAGGACAGTTTACAGGAGGCGGTTATCAACTCCCACCTTGTTTTGAGGCAGGGTCCCTTTTCCTTCTGCTTGGTTTGTGAACTTTCAGGAGATTGTCTTGTCTCTGCTTCCCACTTCACAGAAGTATTGGGATTACAGGTTTAAATACTATGTCTGGCTTTTTACATGGGTTCTAGAGAACCAAACTCAGGTCCTTAGGCTCTCGTGACAAGTGCTCTCACTCTCTGAGCCGGCTCTCCAGCACCATAAAGGGCTTGCTGTGTTGTGTTAAGTTTAACAAAATTAGTGATTCAACCTAATTTTACCTTCCATCTCTACATGGGTTCCAGGGGTGGGGCTTAGTAGTCAGGCCCACAAATGCTTTTTCCAGTCAAGCTGGCCTCCTGGCCTCTTAGTTTAATTACAGAGATGGTACAGTGAGATGGCTCAGCTACGGAAAGGTGCTTGACCCCAAACCTGATGAGTTTGAGTCCCAGGACCCTCTTGATAGAAGTTAGTGGAAACCAGTTCCAGAAGCTACCCGACTTCCACATGTGTGCCATGACATGCACACTCACACCCCCCACACACATACACACACGCACAAATAAATAAGTACAATGTTTAAAAAACTATCTAAAATCTTGGAGTAATTCAAATGGTTGTTTTCATCTTCCCCACCGTAATCCTACTCTGTAGAGTAGCCAGATGCAACATAAATCCTCCAAGCGGATTTTCTGTATCGGGGAGAAGGTCACGAACAGGATTACTGCTTTGTAATTAGCATTTTAATTTAACTATTTATTTTTTCTATCTGTGGACATGGCAGTCACAGTGACATGTGATGCTTTGTGATGACTTTAATGAGTCAATCCCAGCTGACCTGCCCTGCCTCCCGTTGACAGACTTTACAAGCTGTTTTCTGGTTTTACCCTGTTTTCAACAAGTGAACTCTGTTGGTGTTTAAACAATCTCTGGAATCAAGGGAAGAGAGAAAAAGTAGAAACTGCGAGGCCACGATTTTCCCTTGAGGATCTGCCGCTTTTTCCTCTTCCTGCTTCCCCCGAGGACCTGTCCCAGGGAGACCCCACCTTTTTCTTATCTAGTATGCCCCTCACTTGCGACAGGCTCAGCTCCTCTTAGGATGCCGCGAGCTCCCTCTTGGATCTTGCCACCACTTGTGCCTCCTTGAACAGCTTTTGCCTTCTCTGGACCCGAGTTTGTCCATCTGTTTGTAGGGATGCCTTTCTGATCATGGCCACCACTGCCATCAGCTTGTATCTGCTGTGTGTCGAATGCTGTGCCAAGGTGAGCTTGGAGCCGTGTGGACCTCAAGTTGTTTTATTCTCACAATGCGTCAAATGTCTTAATGTATCAGGGTGCCATTCCCATTTTACTTGCTCACACTGGTTTTCAGAGAAGCTGTCCAAGGTCACCCGACATATGGGATTGCAACCCCAGTTCTGGCTCTGTTTTTCAGTCTGTGCCAACTCAACCAATTACTTCTCATTGGTGAGACCCAAGCAAAATGATAATTCTGAAAGAATATTGAAATGGGGCATGAAGAGAATCCTAGCTCCCAGGAGGCTAAGGCAGGATGATCTGAAGGTCAAGGACAATCTCAGCTTCAGAGACCTTGACTCAAACAAATAAATCAACAAAACCATCCTTTATATGTAAAGAGCCCTGCGTGTGTGTGTGTGTGTGTGTGTGTGTGTGTGTGTGTGTGTGTGTGTGTACTGAAACTGCTGTTTCAGTTTCTACGTCCAGGGCAACAGCACTTTTGACTACGTGGTTTACAGCAAGTTAGAGGTCATGGGATGTAGCAGGATTGAGGGAGAAGGAGCTCTGGGCTTTGAGCCAGCAGTTCTGGGTCCAGTCCTGGCTGTACTCAAGCTGTCTAGCTGTGTGTGTGACCTTGGCCACCTGATCCAGCCTGGGGAGTAGACCCTCCACCCTGCGTGGCCCTTGCACAGCTCGGATAGGTGAGGTACAGGCCCGAGAAACTGAAATTTCAGACAGCTCTGACAAAGGAGGTCTTGGCTGCCTCCTGCAGTTGTCAGTGTGGTTCAAGCGGGAGACGTCTCTTCTCTTTGATGTCCCTTACTCTGCAGATCAAGGCTGTCACGTGGTCCCCAGTCCACGCTGGCACATCAGTCTGGCTCCTTGGTAGCCTGTGAAACTTTGGGACAAAAAGCTGTGCTGGCAGGTGGTGGCTTCGTTGTGTCGTTTGATTTTGTTTAATGCAGTTCTCATGGGTTCCACAGGCCTTTGACAAATTGTTGTCTGCCCGTGCCACGTTTAGAACTGATAACCCAGCCGCAAGGATGGCAGAAGGCTCCGATCTTTTTAGACCATGTGGGCCTGGCTCAGACAGCACAGCCTGCACCCTCCCATCATTTCATTCACGTCCATCCGGTGTGACTGGAGGAGGCCTTGCTCAGCCTCGGGGGAAATCCCTGTGGGATGGAGCCCTGCTGCCAGAAGGGAGAGAAAACCTCCGACGTGTGCACTTCTGATGTTTTCTCTTCCAACTCCTCAAGCAGTACATGTTCACAGTGGGAAAATGGAAGCACACAAACAAAAGTGAAAAATATTGCTTTTCCTTCTCTGAGGGGATGCGAGTGTTAACAGGTTGGCCTTTGAGCAGCGGTAAAGGCATTGAATATCTCTGGGGCCTTAACTGTGGGGCTTGGCATTGCTAAGTGCTTCATGAGTGTGGTCTGAACCCAGCTCCACATTTACAAATGGAGAAATCAAGGCACTGAGGAGGGATTGTTAGAGACTTGCTGAAGGTGTGAAGGTGTCCTTCTGTGTCACCTAAGCTACGTAGACTTTGCCTCTCCTTCTGCTCCCCCGCCCCATGCACCAGCATCAAGCAGAATTCCACTAGATGCTTAAGCTGAGGAGGTGCTGACCAGGAGGAGAGGAGAGTTGAGGAACCCGCAGGTGTTGAGGCAGGCACCCATACAGGCAAGGACAGGAACTGGTTTCATTCCTCAGCCCAGATAAGTCAGAGGGAACAGGGTCCCCTGGTGGCTGGAGCAGGGCAGGGAGCTGAAGAGTCCTTGCCACCCATCACAGTAAAGGAAAAGCAGGGAAGGCAGCTTGCCCGCTGTAGCTCCTGCTCAAGGCGTGGGATCTTGAGGGTCGGGTCAGTGGGCTAGCCGCCTGTTTCATGCATACGTAGTATGGATTTGGAAGTTCAAATGAGGCCATGAACCCAGGAGGCCTTGTTGCCAGGGAGTGGGAGCGAAGTGTCTCCTTGACCTCCCCAAAAGAAAGAAGACTGGATAACTGGTTATTGAAAACGTCTACCTGAGATCTCTTGGTATTTTGGTTGTCTCTTGCCCCTCTTCCCACCCCTTTTCTTGATCCTTCCCCCTTTCCCATCCCAGCTCCCTTCCTGCCTTCCTCGCGTCTCATCTCTCATCTTTTCTTCTTCTCCCCTCTCCTCCCCTACTTTCCATTACTGCTTCTCCTGGATCAGAGTCCCCTAGGCAAAAGTGTTCGGTGTCATCAGTGTCCAGGATTTAGAGGAGACAGCCTCACCATCTAGTGGGTGACTGCTCCTATTTGCTAAGGACACAAAGATGCACTTCTCCGACACACATGACTGCCGTGTTTGGTGGCACTCTGGCTTTCCGATGGCAGAGTCCTTTCAGACTCTGTAATCTTGTATTGCTGTGGTATTACTCTGACGTGGGAGGCACGTGTGGAAACAAAATGAGGAAGTGGCTTGCCTGGAGGCTCATCAGGTAGGAAATGGCAGCCTTGAAATGAAAACCATTGGTCCAGATTCTGAATGTCACTCTTCCTAGGGGATTTGCTTCTCAGTCTTGAGAAGTCTGCCCTTTGCCAGCAGAAAATGAGCATCCCCTGAGCTCCCCTGGCCTGAGGATGCTGAAATGCTGTAGAGTAGGAAGGCCTTTGAAATCTGGGATCTGGCCTAGTGTATGTCCTTGCGCAAATCAGTGTCTTGGCAGCTGTGGGTTCTCACCAATGCAGTAAGGAGGATAGTGGCAGGGGCTTGGATAAAACATCCTGTGTTTCAGGTCTGATAAACCAGAGGAGAGGCTGCCTGGCTAGGAGCTGTGAAGGCTCCTGGGGTGAATGTAGCCTGGGGATTCTGGCACTGTTACCAGCTGTGTGATCTTGGGCAAAGTTACTTTTCTACTTTTCCATTTGGAAAATGGAGATTATAAGAGTACCTGTAGCAGGCTATTGTAAGGATTAGCCATGCAAAGTTCATAGATCAAAGCCTGGCACACAGCAAATTATGAATGCTAACTTTGTACAATTTTAATTTTCCTTGTTGTTTTGAGGCAGTTCCACTTATATAGCGTAGGCCAGCCTTGAACTCCTATCCTCCTGCCTCTACCTCCTGAGCCCACACAGGGCTCTGTTTGGTTTTCAGGTGGGGTCTTAAAGTTGCTCAGGCTGGTCTTGAACTAGTTTTACCCCATATCTCACTCAATGTTTATAGGTACATATCAAAAATTGCATTGAGGCCTGGCAATAATGTTGAATGAGACAGATCTTTATGGATTATATTGTAGAGGAGAAATAGAAATAAGTAAATGAATCAATAAGTGTAAATTCAGTTTGGGATGATGTCTCAAAAAAAATAACACCGGAAGAACAGACAAATAAAATATTTAAAATAACATAAGCACAAACAAGTTACTATTGAATAGTCAGGGAGAGAGGCAGACAAAGAGCATACAGAAGGTGACAGTTGTCATGCCAAGAGAGGGGATGGAGTCCCTGTTCATGCACAAGGAAGACAAAGCCCTATGTAGGGACAAGCCTGCACAGTGGAAGCACAGACAGAGACTGGAATGACAGACTTTCAGTAGAAGAGGCAGAGTCAGCTGGTGGGGTGGGAGCCAATGATGGAAAGATGGGCATGGGCACAGACAGGGGCCTGTAGCGTGGCAAGGAGGTGTGTCTTTTATTTTGATGAGAAGATATTAGAGTTGTTTTGGGTTTTATTTGTTGAATATGGGCTCATTATGTTGCCCAAACTGGCCTTAAACTAAGATCCTCCTGTCTCAGCCTCTTGAGGGCTAGGATTACAGACTTGTGTTACCACATAGTGAACTAGAAGAGTTGTGTTTTGTTTTGTTTTTTTTTGAGGGGTGGTTGTTTTTGTTTGTTTTTTGTTTTGTTTTTCAAGACAGTGTTTCTTTTGGCTGTCCTAGAATTTACTATGTCGACTCACAGAGATCCATCTGCCTAGGTCTTCCAAGGGCCAGGATTAAAGGTGTATGTCATCACCACTACCACTGGAGGTTTTAATGAGGGTATCTAACTAGACTTCTGATTCCTGTGACTGCTCTTGGAGAATAAATTCTAGGAATGACGGCAGTGAGACCCTGTGTCAGTCAGGTTTGGACCTGAACAGTAGCTAGGGAAACTGGGAAAATGATCAAATCTGACTGATGACTAGTCTCATAGATGCTCACACATGCTAGCCCTGATTAGAAGGTTAACCAGATGCCAGCTGATTCATTTTAAAGAGGAGATACAGTGCCAGGCCAAGTGGCTCCCTGCAGGCCATCCAGATGCGAAGTTTAGAGCCTGTGAGGGCTGAAGGCTGCTTAGTGGTCCTGCAACATTGCAGAGCTCCGGATGCCAACATCCTGCTGAGCCAGCCCCAGCCCAGGCCACACAGGGCCTCCCCAGACAGTAGTGGTATGGATGCTGTTCACATTCACATTCTGACTGACCTTTCTCTTTTCTAATCCTGTGCATTTGCCACTCATGTGTTGGTGTCACCAGTCTGGCCCTGCTGGTTGGTCTTTGTCATGGGCAGCATTCTCTTTCTGCCTCTGTTCTAGGCAGACATGTCTGCGCTCTAGCTCTGAGTGTTCACTGTTGTTCTGTGAGGGGTCTGGGGATGATGGGAAGTCTTTAGCCAGAGCCTGGCCACACTACCGCTCTATGGTGGGAATCCTGTCCTATACCTAGGAGGGGTCTGGAGTTGATGGGAAGTCTTTAGCCAGAGCCTGGCCACACTACCGCTCTATGGTGGGAATCCTGTCCTATACCTAGTCCCTGACACTTCTGACTCTTGCAAGGAGTCCCACATGGTCCTAGTTTCTGCGCTTCTCCCGGTCAGCCAGTCCCTCCTGCCAGGCAGTCTGGAGCTCCCTTTGCAAGTTTCTTGAGGTGTCAGAGCATCCAGGACTGGCCCTTTGCCCACATGGTGACTTTGCCCAAGTGCCCTCCCTTCCTCCACCTCTCTAAATGTTTCAATTCCACTTCCACCCCTGACCCTAGAAGTCTTTGAGAACCAAGACCACCAGGTCCCTAGACTCTTATGCAAAGCTAAATGGATCTAAATCCCTTGCAGGCATCTCCTAGGACAGCACCATCCTCTCAATGCAGAGAGCTCCATGGGAACAGGCACGTGCTTCCCCCCAGGGGTCCTTATTGTGCTCAGTCTGGCCTGACCACCCAGCAGCTCTCCCAGTCTGTGCTGTCCTGAGCAAGAACTATGTCCATGTGACAGACCGGCTGTGTCAGAAACCACAGCCCAATTTTTGGCTCTCTTTCTATAGCCTAGTGGGAAACAATGCTGTTATCCTTGGGCTTGTTAAAAGAAAGATTTTTATTGTAAATTTTTTTAAATGTTATTTTTATTTTAATTAATAAACCTTAAAAATAGGCTTAAACAGGATTTATTGATCTCCTTTGCATCTTGTTATCTGAAGCCATGTGTGTCTGAAAAAAAATATTTTTTAGCCTGTAGGTTTTATGTGTGTGGGTTTGTCTATTTACTTATTTGAGTCCAGATCTTGCTAAATACCCACTACATAATGCAGGCTGGCTTCAAACTCACAGCAGTCCTCCTGTGCTAGGACTGTGCTAGGATTACAGGTGTGAGCTGTCATGCCTAGTTAGCCTCAAGCTTTAAGGCAATCATTTAAAGGTCTAGGCCAGGCAAAGTGGCAGCTTAGTGGTCCACACTGTTCATCCCAGCTCTCGGGAGGCAGAGACAAAGGTGGGTTGATCTCTGAATCTGAGGCGAGCCTGGTCTACATAGCAAGTTTTGGGCCAACCAGATGTAGAAGGAGGTGGGGGCAGGTAGAGGAAAAGAAAGAAAAAAAGAAAGGAAGGGAAATTTGGGCACGGCAAAAAGGAGGATCAGCAAAAAGGAGGATCAGCAGCGTTATCAAGACTACACAGGCATGTGACAGGTCCTTGAAGTCCCAGCTGCTTGGGGGTGGGGTGAGGGGG
>JAQHUG010000345.1:236337-309499 GCA_028555095.1 Dicrostonyx torquatus | reverse complement strand
GTAAGTAAACCAGCAGCACCGATAAGGAGGTTGCTGAAGTATTTAGGAACAAAATAACAATCCTAAAAAATTTTACTGAAATTTAAAATCCCTGGAAACGGTGTGCTAAGTTTTCAAATATAAAATTCTCTGTATTTTAATAAGTTTATTTGTACAATATGCAGTCTAGATAATTTTAATATGCAATCTTGAAACACATCCACCAAAGGAGATATAATTGCCACTCGTAGATGAAGAAATGAGGGTGTCGTGATGATTGGAACAAGACTAAATAAATGGTTGATGTGTCTGGAGAATGTGGTACAGGAGCAGAGTGTTTTCCTGGAAGTCTCAGGCTTTTGTTTGTTTGTTTTTGGTGACCTCTATCCATCCAGTCCTTGTCTTCCCCAGGTCCATTCTTGTCACCACACCAACACCACGTGTTACCACAATAGCCTTTATTGAGTACTCTTCAGTTCTTGTTTCCAGTAGATGTGACCCTTGACCCTGGGAGGAACAACACAGTGAGCACAGCACAGCCCTGAAAGAGCCAAGGGGAAAAGTCAACAGCCAGTCAGTGCAGATGATGCTCGCCAAAGGCGTGCAGGGCAAAGAATGTTCCATGGACTGAAAAAAGCATGTAGGTCTTTTAGTGGGGAGATGGCTGGGCAAGGGTTCCTGGAAGGAGGAGCAGTTCAACCACGTATTCAGGAAAGAACACAGCCCAGACAGAAGGCTGGAGGAACGGCTGGGCTACGTCACACAGGTGATGGACCTCAGCATGTATTTAAGAGCATTTCCCTCGTGCAGAAGTGTTATGTAAGGAGGTAGTTGAAGATTCACGGGTGTGCTGAGACGAATGTGATGAGAAAGTCGGGATAAAGGAGTTTGAAATTTTAATGCAGGGAATGATGAGCTGTCAGTTAAGCTGGAAGGTGGGGATGGGACCGGCGGCAGCAATTCCAGGCAAATGAAAGTGTTTCTATTCCTGGCTGAAGCTTTGAGTACTGGCAGTTATCTTTTTTCTTTTTTGTGGGGGTTGGGGGTCCCCAGCATTTCTTTACCTAGCTGGTGTTCAGCCTAAGCCTGGGCCATGTCTCCTTTGAGAAGGTTCTGTTGGGCTTTTTGCTGGAGGTGATTGTGTGCCGGGGAGAAAAAATGGGCCTGCAGTTAAGATCTGGAGAGCTAGGTAACCCGTGGGGAAGAGAGTAGGCTAGAAGCTAAGCCCACTGTTTCAGGAAGTGACTGTCACTCAAGTCTGAGTCTTACTGTGACAGAAGTGACATAGTTTTTAAAAGGTGTCCAGCCCCTCCTACCTATGGCACTGGCTACCAGAGGCTGGGCAGGGAAATTTGGGGTATTCACCTAAGATTGCTTTCCTAGCTATTTCCAGGAAGACTCAGATAGGGGGAAAAGTTCCAAGCGTGGTCTGAAGCCCTGAACAGAGGACACAGGCAGGAGTGGTTGTACCCCTGGGGCTGTCTGGACACTAGGGTCACGTGGACTCTGCCTGTCACAGCAGAAAATGCCAACATTTTAGAAATACTTTTTTAAAATTAATTTATTTATTATGCATACAATATTCTGTCAACATATATGTCTATAGGCCAGAAGAGGGCACCAGACCTCATTACAGATGGTTGTGAGCCACTATGTGGTTGCTGGGAATTGAACTCAGGACCTTTGGGAGAGCAGGCAATGCTCTTAACCACTGAGCCATCTCTCCAGCCCCCTAGAAATATTTTTAAAATCTTTAAAAAATACGGGCTTTTTAGAAACACTTTAAAATATTTATTTTATTATTTGTGTGTGTTTGCCGTGTGTGTGTGTGTGTGTGTGTGTGTGTGAGAGAGAGAGAGAGAGAGAGAGAGAGAGAGAGAGAGAGAGAGATATGATAGGGACTGTAAGAAGGAGTCAGATATCCCTCCCTAACCCACAACTGGAGTTACAGGCAGTTCTGAGCTACTTGATGTAGGTGTTGGAACTTGAACTCAGGTCCTTTGGAGGAACAGCAAGTGCTCTTAACCACTAAGCTAACTCTCTAGCCCCAGTCTTAGGATTTTTTAAAATGCAAAATTAGGGTGTGAAGGGAATCTGACTGCAAAATTCTTCATCTCATTGATCACCAGGGCTGATTGGGCTGATGTGGCTGGCTAGGCAGGTATCCCCTTCCTCCCTCACTGCTCCTTTGGCACCTCCTGATGCTGTTGGTTGAAGAGGAGGACCTTCTCCTAGAACCTCCAAACTAGCTCTCAAGGTCCATTTAAATGCAAAATTATTTAGAGTTCTTGTCTACTGACCCCGCCTGACCTGAGGACTGGCTATCTTCAAGCACAGGCCCAGGGAAGGTCCTGCACTAGCAGACAGGACTCAGTCTGACCCTGAGTGGCCTGGGACACCCTCAGAGCAGCTGCTGTGGTGTCAGAGCTCACGGGAGTGGTGGAGGGTCATGGCTGGAAGAGCGCCTCTGCAGTGTGGCTACAGTCCTCCCTTCCTCCCACCTGGCCGCACAGCAGTGGCACCGGGAACACACACAGCTCCTAAGGACTTCCATGTGGGCCTGTGGCTGGAGGACACCATGGCCTCTTCATGGCCCCAGGCTCACTGTAGTCTGCCTAGTATCCTTTGCTTTGGGCTAGTCCAGTGCCCATGGGAATGCATGGAGGTACCAAAGAATAAAAAAGAATGGCTAGGGGGCTTGCCTAGAGTGTCTGGATTCCACCCCCATCCCCTCCACAAATTTGAGTAAGTAAATAAATTAAAATGTTTTGTTTGATGTGGTTTGGTTTTGGTTTTTTGAGACAGGTCTCATTTTGTAACCTAGGCTGCCCTCAGATTTGTGATAATTCCCCAGCTTCAGCTTCCCAAGTGCTGAGGTGGGACACCATACCTGACATAAATAAATAAATGGAAGAGTGAGTCCTGGAATATGTGGGTGGTTCAGAGTGGTCAGTATGCCTGCCCATCTGAGGCCTTTCATGGTGGACGGTTGAGGAGAGGTTCCCACCAGGCCTTGTGTGGCTTTCTCATATACTGTGATACAGTGAACTTAGAGAAGGGTCTAGACTAAGGAGTGATGGTTCCTACCCATCATGTCTCTTACTCTAATATATATATATATAATCACATATATTAAATATATATAATCACATATATTAAATATATCCTGGTTGTGGTTATGAATGAGTGCTTTTGCCTTTAAAACAAAACAGACTTACACATCAATATGCTCACTACAAATACCCAAGTGTTGGATGTGATGGCTTACACCTGTATTCCTATCACTGGGAAGGCTGAAACAGAAGGATCAGAGTTCAAGGCCTCAACTGTTGAGGTGGCTTCATGGCTAAAAGTGCTTGTAGCACACGGCTGAAGACCTGAGTTGGATCCCCAGAACCCATCACGGAAGGAGACAATCAGATCCTGAAAATTTGTTCTCCACACACATGCACGTGTGTGCACACATACAACAACAACAATAAAAATTTGAAAAATAGTTTAGTGCCAGCATGGCCTACATAGTGAGTTCAAGGCTAGCCTGGACTGTATGGTGAGACCTTGTCTCAAAGACAAGAAAAGATCCAAGTAATTCCAAAGTGTCTAGAGCACAAACGATGCTTCCGTGCCTATCCTTCCCATCCCTGTAGGTCTTTTCATTTCCACCTTTTCTCAACAGTGGCAAGCGTCCTTCATGATCTCTTACAGGATGAATAAACCATGAAAGCGGCCCTGTTAGGATCTGGCTAATTCCAGCAGGAAAGCTGGACAGCTGCTCCTTGCTTTTCTTTGGCATCTCATTTAATGTTTCAAAGAAGAAACTGTTAAGGACAGCCTGTCCCAAAGATAATCCCCCAAGTCCCTCCATTTGTGGGTGAGTCCCAGAGAGGTGAGGGGACACATTGTTGCATACAAGCTGAGCCCTGCTACCCTGAGCATTCCATGGGCAGCATGGTGTGTTTTCTAGTAAATCTACCTGTTCTGATCCACAGGACCCCCATCGTGACGGCATCCTGTGAATCTGGGGCTGGTGTGTGTGTGTGTGTGTGTGTGCGCGCGCGCGAAGTAAACGGAGTTGCTTAGACTCACACATACAGGTCTGGAACCCAGGGCTTTCTGTTTGCATTCAGTGTGCCCTACATTAACTAAGGGGCTATCATGTGCTCATGGGCCAGGTGTAGTGGGAGAGTCAGCCTGGCCAGGGCCCTGCTGGCACCCCGTGCAGAGCAAAGTGCCCTAGAGAGACCCTCATCATCCTTAGAAAGGGTCAAGATCCCAGCTCTGGCAAGAACTCTGGATTTCTATGTAACTGTGGACACAGAGGAAAAGAAGCCTGAGACTTCCTCTGGGGCCACTAACCCCTGGTGGTCTCATGCCTCCCTGTCCCTTTGCCCCACCCCCACTCCCTTCTCTCTGGTTCTTTGTCCATTTGTCTCCATCTGTCCCTCACCGTGTGCGGTTCCTGCCCCCTTGCTGTCACAGTATCATCTCCCCCCACCCCATCACATGCTCGCCTTCATTCCAATGCAGGCGTGCTGGTCACCATGACAACAGAGACAGGCCCCGATTCTGAGGTGAAGAAGGCTCAGGAGGAGACTCCACAGCAGCCTGAGGCTGCTGCAGCTGTGACCACCCCCGTGACCCCTGCAGGCCACAGCCACCCAGAGGCCAACTCCAATGAGAAGCATCTGCCCCAGCAGGACACGAGGCCTGCTGAACAGGTGTGTACTGGGGCCTGGGCTGTCCCTCCTCCTGCCCCACTAGTCCTCCTGGTCCAGTTCTTAGGCCCCTTGTATTTTCTCAGAAGGAAAGGAGAAAAGAGATTCAGATGCATTCATGACTTGTTACATGCTGAACTCTGGGCAGGGGACATGACGGTCATTTAATACTTAATTCCCCAGTCTGCAGAGGGGAGCTGTCATTTCCCCCCGTTTTTTGCTGAGAGGATCTGTGGACTCAGTGTACCCAGATCCCCAAATTCACATAGTGATACAGCTCCAGAGGTGGAGGTCAGACCCAGAATTGGTTCCAGATACAGTCTTTAGTCTCTGGCCTTTTCACTCAATCTTGGCAAACCTGGCGAGACCCTGACAGAACTCATCCCTGGAAAACTATAGGAGACTAAAGCTATTGAGCCCTCCATTTATGCCTCCCTAGTTCATGACAGGCCCAGAGAGGTGAGGACTTGCCCACACTCTGGAGTGGGCCAGCTCTTCCCTCCGTTATGATCCCCATAGCTCTCAGCCTCATGCTAGACCTGGTGACAGGGAAGCCAGGAGAGCACAGTCAGAGGCCCTGATGAGTCAAGCACTGCTCTAGGGAGCAGGACAGGCCAATTTGGTGGTGAGTTTAGTTCTCTGCGCTGCTCCTGTCTGCAGAGGCTGGTCCACAGTAGCAGTAGTCTGTAGGAAGGAAGACACGGCCCCCTCAGCTCCCATGAAAATATCAAATTTCTACCAATGCCGGGCAGTGGTGGCACATGCCTTTAATCCCAGCACTTGGGAGGCAGAGGCAGGAGGATCTATGTGAGTTCGAGGCCAGCCTGGTCTACAAAGTGAGTTTTAGGACAGCCAGTGCTGTTACATGGAGAAACCCTGTCTTGAAAAACCAAAAAAAAAAAAAAAAATCACTACCTATATCCACCGACCACAGCCCCTAGCCACCCTGAAGGTCTTGGAAGGTATCACTTCTTATTTTAGGGTGCACCTTGGCCTCAGCCACCCAGTTACTTTTTATTGTTTCAAGTTCGCTGAGTTCTTTCTTTGTGGGCCCCGTAGAGCCTAGACATGGAGGACAAGGACTATTGTGAGGCCGATGGCCTGTCGGAGAGGACCACGCCCAGTAAGGCCCAGAAGTCGCCCCAGAAGATTGCCAAGAAGTTCAAGAGTGCCATCTGCCGAGTCACTCTGCTCGATGCCTCTGAGTATGAGTGTGAGGTGGAGGTAGGGAGCACCCAGCGCCATATGCCCCGCCCCAGGCCCGCTGGCCTCAGTGCCAGGCTAGCTCCTGCGTGTCCTGAGTCCAAGCCAACCCAGAGGAGGGCCAACTGTGATGTCCGGAGGGATGGCTTGGCCTGGCACTCCCTTGTACAGATGGTGACACTGAGGTCCAGAAAGGGTCATCACTATTGCAATCCAAATTAAGACCCAACGCAGACTGGCACCAGGAAAAGGTGTCTCAGGGTGGCTATGCCTTGGTAAAAATGTCACCATTTAAGGGCTGATATGTAGGGCTGACCACAGAAGGATAGTCCCCGTATGATTCTGAATTCCAGGCTATCTCCTGCACGCACGCACACACACACACACACACACACACACACACACACACACACACACACCACTCAGCCTTGCATTTTTTGAGGACATCTTCTCTTCCTCTTACCCCCAACCCTTAGGACTTTGGCTTTTGGCTTCTTCTCTTGATTTCTATCAAGGGGAAATCTCCACCACACTCCGAAGCGGGGTTCATGATCTAGGAAGACCTTGACAGGGCTCATGAGGGAGACCTAGATGAGGTGGGCATTAGAGACGCGGAGAGTGGTGCCAGGTGGCAGAGTGCTGAGATCCTGCCCAGCCACAGGGAGGCTCATGGGGGCTCTGTGTTTGTTCAGGGGAAGCTGGGTCAGCTCCCCGCCCCACCTGCAGGGGCACCAGCCTCATCGTAGCCTTGTCTCTCTCCCTCAGAAGCACGGCCGGGGCCAGGTGCTGTTTGACCTGGTCTGTGAGCACCTCAACCTCCTGGAGAAGGACTACTTCGGTCTGACCTTCTGTGATGCTGACAGCCAGAAGGTACCTGGCGGGTGGGCAGGGAGGTGGTCCCCCAGACCTTCAGTAGGCATCCTCTGTTTCTGCACTAGCAGCCCTGACTACTCACAGTTCTCTGATCCAGCTTCCTGCCCCCAGTCTTTCCTAAGATACTCGCAGACAGGTACCTGGAGAACTATGATGGCTCTGTGGGTTCCTCAGGGAACAGAACAGTCCTCAATCAGTGCCTTCTCCCCCTGTCCCCAGGTGTGGGAGCAGGTGGCCTCATTTTCCTTCTAGCTATAGCTGTAATAGCTGCCCACTGTGGCCATCTCAAGGCAATACCAGCCCTGATGCCATGACCGAACCCCACTGGGGATCCAGGCCTCACTCCCTAGTGTCAAGTAAATCGATCCAGGCAAGAATGTTCCCCATGAGAGTCATCTATCTCTCCCAGTCCCACTCTGCCTACTCCATCATCTTCCTTCTAAAGGATGAATCTTCAATTCTCTTCCAGAATTGGCTGGACCCCTCCAAGGAAATCAAGAAGCAGATCCGGAGTGAGTACTTGCTTATGGCTGGTGTGTGTGGATGGGGGCAGGGCCTGGCTCTAGTGCTCCCATCTGCTTTGGAATGTGCTCCTGGATTCCCATACTGCTTCGCTGTACATGGCAGGTCTTAGAGAAGGCAGGGTAGGAATGATGTTGACATTATTTTATAGGCAGCAAGTCTGAGGCCCAGACAACAGAAATGACAGTACATTGCAAATTAGTAATGAAACTGCAAATGCATTCAGGAGATCAGCTCTGCAGAGGACAGGGGGATAAACCCATGACCCGGAAAGAGCTAGCCTTCTGTCCAAAGGATGGTGTAGCTAGCAACCCATAACTCAGGTCTGGAGAGTGGCAGCCACTTACATAAACCTACAGAGCCAAGTGCAGGCCAAGCCAGTCTTGAGCCCTGGCCTTTGTCTTGTTCTCTTCAATGCCCGGGGCCCGGGGAGGAGGCAGATGAGCAGGTCAGCAACCTGTCTTTTCTGGCCCAGAGAGAAGCAGCTTGTTGGGAGGGATGAGAAAGTTTTCAACTAGTGGAAGGAGGAGGTTGGTAGCCTCCGCAAACAGGCCTAAAGGAGATAGAGAGCATCTCTGCCTCCGCCCCAGGCCCCATACACCCTGGATATGCTTGGGCTCCTCAGGGTTGGACTCCCTGGCCCCCTGACTGGGAAGCTGTAGCTGAGTCTGTTGCCATGACAGCAGGCAGCTGGCCCAGGGAAGGCAGCTGACTCTACAGGAGGGGGCTTGAGGAGATTTTCCAGTAGGTTCCTGATGGTTGGAGACAAAGAGGCAGGCACATAGGCAGAGCATACTTCTGTGGGTCAGCAGGGTTCTGGGACTGAATTTCAGGCTGTCTTCTAGTAGTGCCTGCCCAGCTGGGAAGCCAGCCTTTCATGTCTTGAGAGAATTGATGCAGATACAGGCAGCCAAGTTGCAGAGTTTAATAAGAACCAGTAGCCTGGAAAAGAGGCAGCCAGGCCAAATGGCCGAGCCCTAGGGTCATTCTGAGAGCAATCCTGGCTTAACACATGTACCATTGCTCCTGTGACAGCTCAAGCCATGGCTTCACACGTGTAGCCTTTGTCCGTAGGAAGGGCCTCCTCTAGAGAACTGGGAAGTTGTCTCAGGAGAGAAGGTGCTTGCTGCCTAAGCCTGAGGACCTGAGTGCAGATCCTCAGCGCCGAGGTCGAGCCAGTAGAGCAGCACGCATGTGCAACACAGGTGAATCCTAGGGGCTTGCTGTCCACAGTCTAGCCACATTGGCAAGCTCCAAGTTCAGTGAAAAACTAGTCTCAGAAAGTTAGGTGAGCGTGGATGACCCAACACTTGTTCAATGTTAGGGAGCACTAGCTGGACTCAGGGTGTACTGAAGAAAAAAGGGAGGACACGCAGGTGAGGAGGAGGCATATTGGGGTGTTGGGGGAATTGTCAGGATATGATCAGGATACACGGTATGTATGTATGAAATTATCAGGATATGATCAGGACACACGGTATGTATGTATGAAATTGTCAGGATATGATCAGGATACACGGTATGTGTGTATGAGATTCTTATAATATGATCAAGATACACAGTATGTATGTATGAAATTTTCAGGATTTGATTGGGATACATGGTATGTATGTATGTATGTATGAAATTGTCAGGATATGGTCAGGATACACGGTATGTGTATATGAAATTATCAGGATATAATCAGGATACACAGTAATGTGTGTATGAAATTTTCAGGATGTGATCAGGATACATGGCATGTATGTATGAAATTGTCAGGATTTGATCAGGATACATGGTATGTATGTATGTATGTATGAAATTGTCAGGATGTAATCAGGATACATGGTATGTATGTATGAAATTGTTAGGATGTGATCAGGATACACAGTATGTATGTATAAAATTATTAAACCTAAGTGGGGCTGAAGACATGGCTCAGTGATTAAAAGCACCTGGGGTTGATTCCCAGCACCCGCCACCTGTAGCTCCAGTTCCAGGGGGAGTCTGATACCCTCTTCTGGCTTGTACAGACACAGCATGCATGGCGTGCTTAATACATAGGCAAAACTCTTACATGTGTAAAATAAAAATAAATCTTTAAAAATAATAATATTAGCTGGGCCATGGTGGCGCACACCTTTAATTCTAGCACTTGGGAGGCAGAGGCAGGAGGATCTCTGTGAGTTTAAGGGCAGCCTGGTCTACAGAGTGAGTTCCAGAACAGCTGAATTTATACAGAGAAACCTGACTCAGCCGGGTGGTGGTGGCGCACGCCTTTAATCCCAGCACTCGGCAGGCAGAGACAGGCAGATCTCTGTGAGTTTGAGACCAGCCTGGTCTACAAGAGCTAGTTCCAGGACAGGCTCCAAAGCTACAGAGAAACCCTGTCTCGGAAAAAAAAAAATAAAAAACAAAAAACCAACAACAACAAAAAGAAACCCTGATTCAAAAAGACAAAAGAAAACAATAATGAAAATAATGGAACTAACAGTAGTAGTAATAATAATAATAAGGTAGATAGCATTAGAGGAAGACATCAACCTCTGGTCTCCACATGTACGTGAACAAGGTGAACACACCACACACACACACACACACACACACACACACACACACCCCTGCATGCCTGCATACATGCCCCTTCTCTGTTAGAGCTTTGCCTTTGTCCCACTCTCTGAAATGCCAGTCCTGTCCTTTGGGACTACAAGAGAGCAGTTTTGCCTCCTTTCTGTTGTTGGTCACATCTCCTCACCCTTGATGGTGGCTTCATGACCCCTTATATCTTGGGCTTCTGAGAAAGGTATCTCTCCCCTCAAGCCTCACTGCCTGTCACCTAAGACACCTTGAACAGTTCCTCAGTCTCTGATTCTTCTTGGTAAATGGAGTAGCCATCCCTGCCTCATGAGCTGGGAGTGACAGCAAAGTGACATACCCTTAGACATCGCCAGGTACAGTGGCTGTTTTCTTCTGGACACATCTTGGATTTGAATTCTAGTTCAATTCCTAATTCTTCTGTTTAGTAGCTGTTCCGTACCCCAGTTTCTTCCCTAAAAAGCGGAGTCATGATAACACAGCTTTGGGATCACTGAGAGGGTGAAATGGGGTATCTGTCATACGTGTGACACCCACGCAGTGCCTGTCCCGTGCACCCCGCATGCACTAGCTTTGAGCACTCTTTGTTGGCACTGCTTTTCTCCTTGAGACAGGGCTGTGTCCCTTGCTGCGTTCTAACGGGTCTTTGTAGGGTCAGATGACTAGAGTTTAGAAACCCGTTCTCTGTTACCAGTTAGTTCATTGATCCTTAAAATGTTTGTCCATGGAAAGGAAACTCAGGTTGGGAAGGTAACTCACTGGCAAAGTGCTTGTCTGCTATGTTCATGGCCCTGGATTTGATTGTTAGTACTGCAAAAACAAAAACAACAAAACCAACCAACCAATCAATAAAAACCTCACTCTCAGGATAAGTATGAAATTAAATTCCTATGGCTGTGGGGAAAGCTGGTCACTTTTGTTGCCTGGGCCTCCATGTTCTCAAAAATCATAGTTTACTAAAGCAATTCGGTGCATACGTGTGGTGTGCAGGGTTACTTTCTTTTTTCTTCTTTCCCAGTGTTAGCTCACAACTCTCTCAAGAAATGTATTTTATTATTTGTGTGTGTATATGTGTGTGCGAGAGAGAGAGAGGGAGAGAGAGAGAGAGAGAGAGGAGGCATGCCAGGTCCTCAAGCTTTCACGGCAGGCACTTTCACCCACTGAGCCACCTCGTGAGCCTCCTCACAAGTCTGTTAGCCTGGGCTTCAGTTTCCTTATCCATCAAATGGGAATGATGCTCCAGGATTGGATTGTCCTAGAAAGGGAAACCTGTGGAGGACTGCTCACAGGCCACTGGGATGACAAGGCCTCTCTGACCTTTCCTGTATTTTCATCTTAGGCAGCCCCTGGAATTTTGCCTTCACAGTCAAGTTCTACCCTCCTGACCCGGCCCAGCTGACAGAAGACATCACAAGGTAAGAACCACGAGGAGAGGAGTCGATGCACTGGTCCTGTGGAACAGTGAGTGGGGCTGGGCATGCTGGCTCTGGGAGACTGTGGTGGGAGTGGCATGTGCAGATGCCTTTCCCAGAGAGACTATCTCAAAACAGTAGAGACTTGGAGAAAAGCAGGACCCAAATGCAGCTGACTTTAACCCTGGAGAAAGGTCCGTGGGGGCCATTGTACATTTCAAAAGGCAGATGTACCTAAAATGGTTGTTGTGGTCTGGCAATATGGCTTCTCAGGTAAAGGCTCTTGCTGTACAAGTCTGGCTCCTTGAGTTCAATCCCTGGAACCCATGGAACTGAGAAAAACAGTTCCCCCAAGTTGTCCTCTGACTTCTACATACATGTCCTGGCATCATTACCCACCTCCACCTTCTCGCTCTCTCTCTCACATGCATACTCTCTCTCTGCTAATATATTTTTAATATTAAAATGATTTTGACACACTCTGGGAGTCACTGGTTTGTGGGAATTGGACCTGAAAGTTGAGTAAAGTTAGATATTTAGATATTTGTGTTTGAAAAACCACACATTTTAAATCTTGACAGTGAATACAAGCTTTTTCTAATCTCAGAGGGGACCCTCTGTGGGTCAGATGACCTGGCACACATGGTCTGATATTCTGCATGGAGCACCGGTTTGTGGTGATAAGAAGGAAGGAAGAGAGGCTTGTGGCGGGAGTTTGGTGTCCTCTGTGCAAGTGACGTGTGTGGAGGTGAAAGGAGGCACATGGGTCCAGCCTGGGCTGCCGGGGTGCACATGGACCACCCAGGTTCAAGTGGCCTGAGGATTGGCAGTAGGGACAGTATCCTTCAGGGTGGGAGCTTGCTTGGGCCCATCCTGCCTCTGGAAAGCAGAGCAAGGAGAAGCCCCTCTCTTTAATCCTGTCAAAGACATGGCTTCGTTACATGATATCCTGCTCTGGCACCTGCCACATCATGGGACTTACACCCAAAGTAAGACACGGGCGTGGGGTTCTTCTGCAGTGGGTGGGACGGCTAAGCTGCCCTTGCCCTCCCACTAGGTTCCTTACTTTTCTTTCTATTTTCTTTTGTTGGGGGTCCTGGGACTTGAACGTAGGGCCTTGTGAGTGCTAGACAAGCACTCTGCATAAGCTGTGTCTCCAGCCTTCTTTTTATTTAAAAATTTTAATATTTATTTTTATTTACGTGTACATGTCTGTGTGAAGGTATGCCGTGTGTGTAGGTGCCTATAGAGGCCAGACGTGGGTTTCAGATCTCCTGGAGCTAGTATTTCAGGCAGTTGTGAACCACTCTACTGGGCTAGGAGAACAGAACACAGATCCTATGGAAAAGCAGTATGTGCTCTTAACCACTGAGCCATCTTCCCAGCGCCACTTTTTAAGAAATTTTGAGACAGTCTCATTAAGTTTCCTGGGCTGGCTTTGAACTTCTGACCCTCCTGCCCCAACCTTCTTAGTCTGAAGCTATAGGCCTGTACAACCAGCCTTGGATATCAGGTCCATTTTTAATGCCTGATACCCATTGACTAAGCAATAGACCAAGTTCAAGATGCTGCCTCTGGCCTTGGGAGAGATGACAGACGTCCCTGGAATAGAGCAGGTCCCGGGCCTTGGCTTCATTAACCCCGCTCTAAGCCCTGAGATCTGCTTGGGGCCAAGGTGACATATCCCAGTCCAGAGCTTTAGGCCAACACAGCCACCAGAGTGTGTCTTCTCCATGCCAGAGCCTGGGTCTTGGGCTTCCAGAGACACTAGGGGGAAGGTTAGCCCTGTCCAGCACAGATGGCTCCAGAAGGTAGGGTCGTAAGAGCAGCTGATTTAGTCAAAAATAGTGAGGCCCAAAATAAACCCAGTCAGAATGACAAATTGATTGAAATGAAAGATTGGCTGGAGCGCTGGCAATGATTTTTAAATTTTTAGACTCTTGAACAAAATGTCATAGGCCCATGCTGGATTCCGGTGATGTGTGAGCGGCAGTGGCACCTGAACCCGAGCACACACTGAGGCTGCATGTGACTATTGCCAGGGCTTTTGTTCTGACTTTGAAATGTCACAGAGCACTAAAAATTCTAAGTCAAAGTCATTTTTAAGAAAGAGACTTGGGCAGTTAGGAAAACATTGGCAAGGCATGGCAGAAAAGGACCAGGAGAGAGCCCAAAGTTGTCCTCTGACCTCTGCACATTCTGTAACCTGCACATGCTTCCTTTCCTCCTTACACATGCGTGTGCGTGCGTGCGCACACACACACACACACACACACACACACACAATGAATCAATGTAGAAAAAACCACTGGGGAAAGCACTGATAAGCAGGCTCATCTTGTGGGATTGGGCACAAAAGTTAAAGTGCATGTGGAGTGGATTGCTGACACGGAGACATTTCTTAAATTATGTCACTGGGTGCGACAAAGAAAACTCTAGAATCAAATGTAGCATTTGATATTATTTGCATATTAAAACACCCATAAATTAAAGCCATATTTCTGTGTGTTTGTGGAGGAGAAATGTCTAGAATATCATGTAACTAGCTGGTAGCTTTGCAGAGGGAGCTGGGAATACCACCAAGAGGAAACTCAAACACACCTCTAAAGTTTCTTTCTTTTTTTCTTTTTCCATCTGAGAATATATTAACTTTCAGGGCAGGGGATGCAGCTCAGCTGACAGAGTGCTTGCCTGATGTGTAGGAAGCCCTGGGCTCCATCCCCAGCACTGCAGAAAAGGTGTGGTCCTACATACCTGTCATCCCATCATTTGGGAGGCTGAAGTGGGAGGGTTACTGTGAGTTACGCACTGGTACCCCATGAAAAACAAGACCCAGAACATATTAGATTTCATAGTTAAAACTACATGATAGCCAGGCATAATGGCATATGTATATAGTCCCAGCATTTGGAAGGTTGAGGCAGGCAAGAACAGCTTAGGATATATGAGTTCCAGGCCTGTTTAGTGAGACCCTATCTCAACACCAAGTAATTGGGCTAGGGAGGCAGTTCAGTGGGCAAAGTGCTTACACAGAAGTGTGGGGCTGAGTCTGGATCCCCAGAACCCATGTGTAGTCAGACCTTTTTATCAGGACCACTGGCTCCCCAATAATGACATGGAGAGTTATTATTAATTATGAAAGCTCGGCTGACAGCTGAGGCTTGTTACTAGCTCTTACAACTTAAATTAAACATTTTTATTAGTCTACTCTGTCTTGTGGCTTTATTACCTTTACTCTGTACTGTCCATGCTGCTTTCTCTCTGACTGGCAACTCCTCATGTCTCTGCCATCTTCTTCCCAGCATCCTCTCTGCCCTGAAAATCCTGCCTAATTATTGGCTGTTCAGCTTTTTATTAAACCGATCTGAGGGATATATCTTCACACAGTATAAAGGAATATTCCAGAGCACCCGTGTAAAAGGACAGATGTGGTAATGTGTGATCCCAGCACTCCTACACAGAGGAGGAGGCAAGAGAAGCCTCTGAAGCTCCAGGGCCATCTCTCTTGGTATATACAGAATCAAACACACACACACACACACACACACACACACACACACACACACACACAAAAAGACCCTGCCTAAAACAAGGTGGTAGGCAGAGATCAACGATCAAGATTGCCTTTGGGGGCTGGAGAGATCCTCAGTGGCTAGATCTTGCAGAGAACTCAGGTTCAATCACGGTACCCACATGGCGGCTCCAGCGTCAAGGGATCTGATATCCTCTTCAGATCCCCATGGGCACCAGGCATGCACAATGTGCATATGTACATACCAGCAGACACTTGTTCACATAAATAAAATAAATAACTTAAAAAAATTTCTGGCCAGGCAGTAGTAGCACACACCTTTAATCCCAGCACTCGGGAGGCAGAGGCAGATGGATCTCTGTGAGTACAAGGCCAGCCTGGTCTACAGAGAGAGTTCCAGAATGGTCATGGCTACACAGACAAACCCTGTCTTGAAAAAACAAAAAACAACAAAAGCAAAAACCAAAACCTTGCTCTTTGACTTCCATAAGCACACGGTGGTGTGTGTGTTCTTACACACACATATATGCACAAGCACATAAAACAAACCAATTGACAAAAACAAATAAACAAAACCACAAGTCATTTTCCCCCAAGGGCTGAACCAGTAGTAGTCCTACTGAGCTTGGAAATGAATTATAAAACTCAGAAATTCTTCTAGAGTAGAAAAAAATTCCTCAAATTCAGAAATGAACAAAAAAGCTTAAAGTCCCATGGCATGTCTTAACCTGCTCACAGGATGCACCCACTCAGCAGTAATGAATGCCAGTGTCTATGGGTACCATTTTCCACATAGCTAATTTTGTTCGGTTCCAGTAGCTCAGCTGTTGGGGTCTGGACCACCTGGAGGTGTTGACCCATGCCCACCTCTTTCCCTGTCCCTAGGTATTACCTGTGCCTGCAGCTGAGGGCAGACATCATCACAGGCCGGCTGCCCTGCTCCTTTGTCACGCATGCCCTGCTGGGCTCCTATGCCGTGCAGGCTGAGCTGGGTGACTACGATGCAGAGGAACACATGGGCAACTATGTCAGTGAGCTCCGCTTTGCCCCGAACCAGACCCGGGAGCTGGAGGAGCGGATCATGGAGCTGCACAAGACATACAGGTAAGAGCGCCTGGCAGCCTTCTGGCTGCTGCCGTCCTCTCAGGCCCTGGATGCTGTGTCTTTCATATGCCACTTGGGCTGCTCCTAGCACAAGGTGCCTGGGAACAGGTCCTTTCCATGAGGTGGGAATAACTGGGACCATCTGTGTGATCGCAAGTGACCACTTGGATCTCAACTTCTTAAGTTCTCGTGTAGGTAAAATTCCCTGTCCTGAACCTCTGGGGATCAATTTTTCTGTTACTCAGTTATAATAGTGGTGGCATGCTTATGAGGTTTTGGCAAAAAAAATCCAAAGTTTAAAAGCAAATGCCAAACCTGACTGTGCCTCTTTCTAACCAGGGAATGTTGACAGGTCATATTACTTCCCTGCATCTATCTATTCAGCGTGGTGCTGGTCAACATGTCCCATGGGCCTATTAAGGGGGCCACACAACAAATATTAAAGCCACATCACATGTGGGCTGCGTGTTGCTGTCCATCAACTGGGGTATTTGTGTTGTTGATTGCGTACTTTGTTGAGCTGTTGATTGCATATTTGTTGAGTTGTTGATTGAATACTTTGTTCTGGAGTTAGAAGATAATTGGCCAGATGTGTGATTGTGGGCTAGTTGCTGAACCTCCGTAAGCCCCGTTTTCACCTATAAATACACAGCTGGGGTGATGAGTGCTGCTCAGCCGCTGGTACTTGGGACAGCAGAATTCATCACACAGAATCTTAGCTTCCTTGGGCTGTGGGTATTGAATACCCATAGCACCCCTAAGCCATTGCAGCCATGGGAATACATCCCACTGCCATTCCTCAGTGCCTGCTCTGCAGAGAACACTACCTACCCCTGGATCAAAATGATCTGCAGGGTCCTTTTCAGCTGGAAGTGCTGTGGTTCAAGCTCAAGGTTGTTATGGGAACCTGATGTGAAAGTACATTCTAAAGGATACGGTGCTGCACCTGTGGGAGGGACTCCAGTGACATTCTCTCATTCCTGTGCACGAAGGGAGTGGGGAGGGTTGTGTGCGGTGCGCTGGACCTAGAGAGGGGGGATCGTGGCCATATGTGATGAGTTCATATACGGGGCTGAGCCTGCTAGGTGTGAGGGATGCTGGGCCAAAGATGGCAAATAAATGCTCACGGAGATTTGCACATCAGCATTGCTGGGTTTGTACTGGCTGCCGTGGAGTCACGCTAAGTAGGAGACAAGTAGTCGTGGCCACCAGACATAGGATGAGAATGTCATGCCTGCCATCTTCTTAATTGGTGGGAACTGAGACAAAAATCCTAACTCCCAGGCTGGTCCTTGTCTGCTGCCTGGGAAAAAAACCAAGACAGAAGGTGACCCGAGTGTTATAGAGGACGGGCTTGGTGGGCTCTCCATCCTGTCCTGAGGGCAGAGGAGAGGGCCTCAGGCCTACCTTTCTGGAATGGCCACTTCTGGTGGTGCTATCTTCAGCCAGTTGGACTCAACCTGGGCCTTTGCCACATCCCACAACCATCCTTTCTTTCCTCAGGGGCATGACCCCGGGAGAGGCAGAGATCCACTTCCTGGAGAATGCCAAGAAGCTTTCCATGTATGGGGTTGATTTGCACCACGCTAAGGTACCACTGAGTCCCAGCAAGCCTTCATCTTAGGTGGTTCTTTGGGAACTATAACCCTGCCGGAGCTAGTGTCTGGACTGTTTTGCCTCCAACTTGGAACCCTTGGGGTTTTTTCTCAAAGTTAATAACCTTTTATTCTCTCCGACCTTTATCATCTCCCCCTTGGATTCAGTTTCCTCACAAACCTAGTAGTTTGTGCCACACTTACTTGGGTGCATATGAGAGACAGACAGAGGCCTTAGCTTGTTTCTGTCACAGTGGTGTGTGGCACATGGCCTGCCATGAGTATGTTCCTAAGTGTTTGTTGAGTGACTGAGTGAGAGCAAGTGCCTGAAGAAGTGAGTGATAGTAAATGAGAGGCGAATGTCCTGGTGCTTGTGGGGATCTTAGTCGAGGAACTCCAGCCTGCCCCCAGGAGCTTGTTACAAGTGGAGCAGGGCGGTGGCAGGGCTGCCCCTGCCTGCTCCCAATTCCCATTCTGTGCTCTCTCCTTGTGCAGGACTCTGAAGGCATCGATATCATGCTAGGTGTCTGTGCCAATGGCCTGCTCATCTACCGGGACCGCCTGAGAATCAACCGCTTTGCCTGGCCCAAGATTCTCAAGATCTCCTACAAGAGGAGTAACTTCTACATCAAGATCCGGCCTGGGGAGGTGAGTCCAGCCCCAAATCCACTCTCTTCACTCACTTCCCTGTCTGAGTTAGGGTTTCTTTTTGTTTGTTTGTTTTGTTTTTTTATTTTTCAAGACAGGGTTTCTCTGTGTAACAGCCCTAGCTGTCCTGGAACTAGCTCTTGTAGACCAGGCTGGCCTCGAACTCACAGAGATCCGCCTGCCTCTACCTCCCGACTGCTGGGATTAAAGGTGTGCGACACCACTACTCTTTAGTTAGGGTTTCTATTGCTATGAAGAGACACCATGACCATGGCAACTCTTGCAAGGAAAACATTTCATTGTTGTAGCAACTTACAGTTTCAGAGGTTCAGTGCATTATCATGGTGGGAAGCGTGGGGTGCACACATGGAAGCTGGAGGTCAGGTCCTGTGGACATTTTGCTGTAGTCACTTTCCTCATTCCACCATATTGGTCCTGGGGATCAAACTCAGGTTATCTGCTGAGCCATTTTGCAGGCCCTGGATGTATGTGTTTAAGCAACATGTGTGCATGTAAACATGTATACTTAGACATATACTTCATGGTCAGAAATATAATGACAGCCACATGGATTCAGGCTACACCAAAAAGTCAATACATGTCTACACGCACAGATTTGCCCATGTGCAGGAGTCCACTGTGTCTGTACACCAAGACACGCACAAGCTCAGGATAACACATGATATATACACAGAGGCAGGCACCCCCATGACCCATCTAGCCCTCCTCACCACTGTGCCAGCCACAGCAGCTACTGTCTGTCACCTGCATCTCTACACGGTCCCTTTGATTGACCTCCTTGCCTCTTTCTCCTACCAACTGCTGGCATCTCCTGCACACACACCAGCCTCTGTCACTGGAACCAAACACCTGGTATAATCTTCCATAGCAGGGAGAGGCTTGCTTTGGCTCACAGTTTGGGAGGCTTAGTCCGTGTTGATTAGCCCTGTGGCTTTGGAGTCATGGAGAGGTGGCAACATTGAGGCAGAAGGGCATGAAGGGGTTGAGTGGCCATGCAGTGTTCAAGGCATAGAGTAACTAAGGGGTACAAAGACACCGGCATTTGAGGGTACACACCAGTGTCCTAAAAACCCACAGGAGGCCCTACTTTTTAAGGTTTCTGTTACCTTCCAAATGCACCACACTGGGGATGAAGTGTTTAACACCTTCGCCTTTAGGGACACTCTGAATCCCAACTATAGCATGACCCTGTCCTTCCAGTCTCAGCCCAAAACTCATGCATATGGAGGGCAGTCTTTTCTCTGACAGTTCCACCCAAGCCTGCCCAGCAGATCCTTCATTCCCCGTTAGCTCTTATCTGTATCTGCAATGGTCTTATTTATTTTATTTTGTTCTTTTTCCGTGTGTGTGTGTGTTGCATGTTGCATGTGAATGTGTGTCTATATTCATGAGTGTGTGTGGTTGTATATGAGTGTATGAGTGGTGTGTACATAAGTGGGTGTGGGTGTGCTGAATGTCTGTGGTGTGTACCTGAGTGCGGGTATCAGTGGATATGTGGTGTGTATATGAGTGTGTGTATGTGAGTGTTTAGGTAGTTGCAAATGAGTGTGTGTATATTGTGTGGTATGTACATGCTTATATGGTGTGTGGTGGTATATGCGTGTATGTGTAGTGTATACATTAGTGTGTTTGTACATATATGTATGGTGTGTGTTTCAGTGTGTGTGTATGGCATGTATATGAATGTGTGTGGAATGTGGTGTATATATGAGTGCATGTATAGGTGTGTACATGAGTGTATGTGATATGTACATGAATGTGTGTGGTGTGTACATGAGTATATGTATGTGGTTGTACATGAGTGTGTGTGTGTGATCTGTACGTGAGTATAGTTGTGAGCTTGATGTTGGAACTCTTTCTCTCATCCTCAGCCATTCTTCTTCCTTATCCAGTGAGGCAGGCAGGGTCTCTCAGGCAAAGCCGGAGCTCCCCAGTATGTCTAGTCCAGCTAGCCAGATTGTTCTGGGGAGCCTCTGTCCTTCTGGGGCTGCGATTACAGGTGACCTGCTCATGTACATCTGGCCTGTCATGTAAGTTCTGGGGATTTGAACTCAGGTCTTCATGCTTGTGAGGCAAACATTTCACCACTGAGCCATCTCCCCCATCCTATTGAATTATTTTGAGACCTCCTGTTCCCTAGGATCTTGTGCGTTGATCCCTCCAGTGTCTCCAGTGCTTAGCACTGAACCTGTCATAGGAAAGGGCTCAGTCTACCAGGTTTACATGCATGAACAGGCTGAAGTTACAGCTGTTTGAGGAGAGAGTGAGTAGGTGAGCTGGGGCGAGTGTGGCCCAGGCCTCACCTCTAGCCCCCCCTTCTTGGCTTCTCAGTATGAGCAGTTTGAGAGCACCATCGGCTTCAAGCTCCCCAACCACCGCTCAGCCAAACGGCTCTGGAAGGTCTGCATTGAGCACCACACATTCTTCCGGTGAGTCGCCCCTGGGTGCTCTGAGAGGGATGAGGGAGGCTGTGAGGGTTCAGAGGAGCACAAGAGCAGTTAGCACAGCACGCCCACCTTTGCCCAAGTCTCCCCTTTCTGGACTGTGAAATGTAGGTGGTGGGGCACTGGAGTGGAAAGCCTGCTGGGGTCTGACTCTGGGCCTGGTAACGCCGGCCTGATCCCTGTCATCTCCACCACTCTCTGTTCTAGGCTGGTGTCCCCAGAGCCCCCACCCAAGGGCTTTCTGGTGATGGGCTCCAAGTTCCGGTACAGTGGGAGGACCCAGGCACAGACCCGCCAAGCCAGTGCCCTCATCGACCGGCCTGCACCCTTCTTTGAACGTTCCTCCAGCAAGCGATACACCATGTCCCGCAGCCTTGATGGAGGTATGGTCCAGACTGGAGCGGGGGTGAGAGTGGTCGTCAGGGGAAACAAGGTGGGAGAACAAGGCAGGGTCTGCAGAACAAATGTGGTAGCTGCAGTAGATACTCCCAAGGCCGTTTGCGCCAGACATGGTGATCCTGAAAGCCCTGCTGCTCCTGGGCAGTGCTGGGTCAGCGCTGTTTCACTGGGATGTGACGTATACTCCAGTACTTCTCTGGGTTGTGACCTTGTGGGGTCCTGGGTTCTGCCATCTAATTTTCTGGGCTTTTGCCCAAGAATCTCAGCAGTGCACAGGTTGACATTCTGCCAGCAGAGTAACATTGTGTGGTTTACATGAAGGAAAGAGGATCTGGTTTGGCCCTGGCCCTTCCCTACAGGCTCCATTCTTACACCAGAGCTAAATGAAATCTAGATTGGAGGAGAGATGGTGACAGAGTTTAGCCAGAGCTGGGGGACTTGTTGAGAGAGCATTAGCCTGGACTCTCACCCTAAAGGCTGGGTTTCATGTATTGACATCCTGAAAGGACACCTATGGGACCTTCTCTTCTTGAAGCCTCAGTTATACTCTGTCAAATGTAATTCCCAGGTTAGCCCACAACACAGAACAATGTAGGTCAAGCCAGGCAGTGTGCAGGAAAGGGCACTTTGCAGAGGAAATAGCCCTAAAAGGAAAGGTAAATTGACATCTCTTTTTAATGGCTGCCCACCCGAAGGGTAATGTGTATGTTCTGGTTGTCATCATGACAGGTTTTCGCAGCCTTTTTATTACTAAGGCTCAGTCTGCAACCTTTTGGGTTGTACCCAGGGCCTGGTGCAGTCTCTAAACCCACCCTTCTTCTGTTCAGAAAAATATTTAAGAACTGTGGCAAGAGAGATGAACATTACAGGAATCCCTTTGAATTCTTATTAATTCGTAGAGAAAGCAAACCATTTGTAAGCTTCTACTGTCGCTTGTAAAAGCTAGTCTCGGGATCTCAAGCATTGCTCGATAATGGTATACTGGGAGTTGCTAAGGACCACAACCCAAACAGCAGTGTTTGCTGAGCCAGCATGGATGGAAGGCTCACTCTGGACAAGACACTCTCCAAAGTACAGGGTCCTTACCTCATCTTTCTGGCATAGATACCATTTAATGATGAGGAAACTGAGGCCCAGAGGGGTCGTGTGACATTTCCACTGTCCTCCAGCCAGGAAGGGTTGGAGTTGAGACTCTGGTGCTATAGGAAGGAGCCCAAGGCTGGGTGGGACGCAGCTTTGTGACACTCCAGCCATGGGCCAGAGTGAGCAGGGGGTTGCAGTGGAGAGGACTGGGCAGTGGCTAGCATGGGAAGACTGCCTCACACAGTCACTCGGCCACATCTGCCCACTTTAGCGGAGTTCTCCCGCCCCGCCTCAGTCAGTGAGAATCATGACGTGGGGCCCAACGGTGACAAGCGGGAAGATGATGCTGAGTCAGGGGGACGGCGGTCAGAGGCCGAAGAAGGAGAGGTCAGGACCCCCACCAAGATCAAAGAGCTGAAGGTAGGAGCCTACTGGGTTGTCATGTATCCTGCTCCCAGGGGACCTGGATAGTGGCCTGAGGCCTAGACTTAGCCTTGACCCTCAGTGTCCTAATTGTATCCAAGCACCCTTGCTGTGGGGCACACCATGGACAGGAGCTTGGCATTGGGCCGTACTCCACACCTCCACACCTGGACATGCAGAGTAGAGTTGGGGTTGGAAGTAGGCATGCTGTCCCCTTTTTGCCCAGCTTCCTGGAAAACTTACACCCCCTCCCTCGCCTTACTCGCTCCTTGTATTCCCTTTAATTGTGGTCTAGCTCCATGTCTCCTCTCTTCTGTGCATGACCAGGCCACCAAAGGCCTCAGTGTGAAGCGTGTGTCCTTTCCTGCAGCCCCACCCCCACTCTGTGGATACCCGCATCCCCAGTATGTATATGTACACGCTCCTAGAGGCACACGCAGCCCAACCTCACATGTAGCCATTCACTTTCACATCTCCACACCTCAGCCTTAGACTCATGCACAGACATGATGATAGCATGTTCACATGCACAGGCTTGGCCACACATGAGCCAGGCGTGGCTTCCTTGGCATTGCTGAGCAGCCCTTTTCTGCCATGCAGGCCTGCAGTGTGAACACAGGCCCCCTAATCACATTCTCACTGTTACAAGCAGCAGGAAACCCTGGACACACACCAGCCTGTGAATACGGCTCTACCCACTTGGACTCTAGTCCCCTGGCCCCTCCTTTGCCTTCCTGGGATATCTACCTGCTTTCTATCTACACCACGCCTTCCTCTGACTACCTCATTATCTTAACCTCTTTCCTGGCCTGCACTGCACATGGTGGGGTTGGGTGTGAGCGCGCAGGGCTACCTTGCTGGACCAGGCTAATCTGTTTATTCTACTGACTTTGCTGGTTCCTTTCCCTCCTGCCTTATGCTACCAGCCGGAGCAGGAAACCACGCCAAGACACAAGCAGGAGGTACTGCATGGATCCATCCCTCCCTTGATAGCCATTTAGATCCCTAGTTCATTTACCACCACGTCACTCTGTCCCAGCTCATGTCCCTGGCACCACCTCAGCTTCAGCTTCATTTCTGACCAACTTCCACACCCTCTCCTCCATTTTCTTCCTCTCTGGTCACAGCCCTCCCCATTAAGCTCATGCCTTCAGCTCCCTGGTCAGATTCTAGACTCATCCATGTGCCCTGCCCCTCCACCCAGTGTCACTCTTCGCTGGACCTGGTGACTTATGCTTACCTCCCCCTCATGCTCCCAGCCCTCATGTGTGCTTCCATGTAGCTCCTCATTCCACTCCCACCCTCCCCTTCCCAATAGCCCTGTTTGACCACACCTCCATCTCATCTGTGCTCTTTGCATCTCTTGGCAGCAGATGTGAGTGAGGGTGGGGCCTGGGTGGGGAAGGAGGAGCCCTCAGGTGACATCTGCATCTGCTCAGACTCCAGTCCCCCTGCCCTCCTCCCCTTCTCTTCTCTCATCTTCCTATTCAATGATTGTACCAACGTCTGTCTCCTGCCCCCACTTCATCCCCCTCACAGTATCCAGGTCTCTCTGGGGATGCTGTTTGATCTTGGGCTGCTGAGAGCAGGCCACAGTCAGGGTCAGCCATGGCGTCCTGAGATCTGGGCTTCGGCCCAGCTCCCATGCTGACTTTGGGTCTTAGAAAGGTTCTTTGGGCCTTGATCCCATCTGCACCACAGGGCATGCGCACTACCTGTGACTCCAGCTATACCTGCCGCGTTCTTGTGCCAGCCCTTGACACTCACCCCTTGGTTTCTTCAAGGCCTTTAACCTCTAGGAATCCCAGGACCCAACCACTTTCCAGCTTCTGGGAGCACAGTTCACCACAGGGCCAGCAGGCCCATTTGGGATCATCCCAGGTTAAGAACCACTCACCATTGACGACGCTTGGTCTTATCCCTGTGAAAACCCACTTGACCTCTCAGATAGACACAGGCTATGGTCAGCTTAGCCTGGGAGGGAGGCCTGAGGCCCATCAGATGTCTGGGGAGAAAGCAGAAGCCTCTGTGGGATTGTCTTTCTTCCTGAGAAGTCTTGGAAGCAACTACAGTGATTTTTAGATGCCAGAGACAAGCCTAGGGGAAGAGTCTAGCCCTGTGTAGGGCAAGCTTATCTTTCAGATGGTCCTCAAATAGCCTTGCGGCTAGTCTTTAGGCTGCCAGCCCACTCTTTCTCTCCCAGAAGCAGGCAGGAGACCAGCATTGGGAGTTCTCTGTGGCTCATCCTCACTGGGCCCACGCAGACCACTCCATCTGTAACACTGGCATGGACTCACGTGTCATAGATTAACAAGGGACACACCTGGGACTCCAGCTCTACCTGACCCGTTCATGTGCCAGGCCTTGAAACTCATCTTTTCTCTCTCATCTCTAATTTCTTACCCTATACCAACTTCAACTTCCCCCAGCATCCTGGTCTCCCTGACAGCATATGACTGTCTACTTTTAGAGTTGGGGCGGATGGCATCTGGGAGGTTCTGTGATGGAGAAGGCAGTGGCCTATGGCAGAGAATGCTGTCTAGTCTTTCCCTGGCTCTGAGTAAGGGAACTGGTCCCATTTTTCTGGACACCCCAGCTTAGTCATATCTTTAACGCAGGCTTCCGTGGGGCCTGAGCAGTTGTATGGGGCCTCAGAAAATCCTAAACTGAACATACTATTAAGTACAGTGGTCCAAGTCTTGAGGAGCGGTAGGAGCCAGAATTCAGAGGGTTCTGGGAATCCAGCCAGAGAGCCTGTGCAGCTCAGTGAACACACCAGGGACTTCTCACCTTGGTACATGCTGCCTGCTGTGCGTGGATCGTAAACAGGAAAGTCATCTGTGTGTCTGACTCCATCTGGGCTCAGAACACAATGAGAACTCATCCAGACTTGAGGGTTGAGTGGAGTTGAATGTTCTGGGGTAAGGCAGGGGAGAAGAGGAGTGACTTCATTAGCCTGTCCTCTTTGTCACCCATGTGTCCCTGCCCCTGGTTAGTGCATCTCTTGGAGTTCATCATCCTTGCTCTCTTGGCTCCTTGGGTTATTATAAGGATGACAGCATTGGGATGGGATGGTGGAGGGCAGAGGTGCTATTTTTCCCCGTGCTGTCTTTGCCTGCTCAGCACCGTTCATCTTCTACCTCTCCCCTCTCCCCCCATGCCTAGTTCTTGGACAAGCCAGAGGATGTCCTGTTGAAGCACCAGGCCAGCATCAATGAGCTCAAGAGGACCCTGAAGGAGCCCAACAGCAAACTGATCCATCGGGATCGAGATTGGGAGCGGGAGCGCAGGCTGCCCTCGTCGCCCGCCTCCCCCTCCCCCAAGGGCACCCCTGAGAAAGCCAGTGAGGTAGGTATCCTGCTGAAGCCTGGACATTGTATAAAAAGGCACAGGGTAGGGATACGGGGTTAAGTCTGTATTTACCTTCATCCTCCAAACAAATCTGTGCCTGTTGCTGCCTTAGGCTGGTGGGATGGAGAGGCAGGTTAGGTTGAGAGGGTCAAATCCACTAACCGCTGGGTCCTAGGGACCATCTTAAAAAACTTTAAAAATTCCTGGTAGCTTGGTGTATTCCCCTTCAGTCAAGCAAAGAAAAATAGAGAAAGTGTGCTAGTTAGAAAGACAGGTTCTGAGACCCCATGGGGGACCCACTGAAGCAGCTGAAGCAGGAGAGCCCTGGGCCCAACCTTTTAAACAAGTGTCCTAGGCAAGTCTCTTTCATACTCAACTTTAAGAATCCTGGAAGCGCTACCCAGGAGCCAGCTCCTTTGGAGCATCTGACCATATGGGAGATTGTGGTCCTTGCTGGAAGGATTCTCACTTCATCAAAGCGGTCAATCCTCTATACAAACCAGACTACTCCTGCGGCTTTCCCCAAAGGGCCCCATGTGTCCTGCCCTCCAGGGTGGAAATACTCTGAGGGTATTTTCTCAGCTGAAAAAGATATGATTTAGGAAAATCCTGTATTTATACTCCCGAGCTCCAATTATTTTTAGCAATTTCTGAATCTTGGCAGAATTTACTCCAGTTCCAGTGTAGGTGTCTTCTCTCTTGAGCTGCCGCTCACCGGTCACCAGATGGATTGCAGTCTAAACTTAGTCTCCTGGTTCCATTACCTGGGAGCTGGAGGACTCTGGGCTTGTTGCCTCATCTCCCTGAGGCCCTTTAGGTGGAGATGTTTATACTGATGTTATAAGGGTCAGCTGAGATAATGCCTGGAGAGGGACCACACAGCCACCATGCTGTCTGGTAGGAGCTACGTGGTGTTCCTTATGGAGTCCCAGGACTCAACCTTGCAGAACTCTAAATCAAAGCTGGAAGGACGCTAGAAATCCTTTCTGTTCTAAGACCTCGTGTTACTGAGACCCAGAAAGACAAAGAAAGACTCAGCGTGATAGCTGTGCTTGTGTTCCACAGTACTGTGTTTGCTGGTAATTCACAGCCTGCTTGAGGGAAGACCAAATCGCGCGCAGACCAGATATAGTCAGTAGTGTTTGTGCGTTCTCTCTAGTGCTTTGGATGTTGGTGATGCAGCCATGATTGAATCCGTAGAGTGTTGATCAAACTGGCCCTCGCCATAGTCTGAGCCCACCAAATAACAGAGGGTTTCCTCTGTGAGGTATAAATTCTTGAGGCCTTGAAGGCTGGTACCCTAGAAAGAAGACAAATCTCTGCACCTGCTAGCAGAGGGGCACACTTAAACATTGTGACATGACACTGTCATCTACACATGTATGGATCAGCTGTTACCCAACATGCACACAGCCCCCAGGTTGGGCAGGCCTTTGACGGCTTCTGTGGTTCCAGCCAAACCCTTAGACTGGACCGTGGCTGTGATGTAGTGAGCTGGTCCACAGCACTCTCCTCTCGACCTCTCATTCCCTAGGGAGAGACTTGGCCAGAGTGACTTCTCACAGTCCTGAGATGGCCAGGTCTTGGCCTGGGTCCAGTTGAAGTGTGATGTAGAAAACACCGGAAGGGTGAGATGTCACCAGAGAAAGGAGTGGCAGATGAAGCTGGTGAGCTAGGACCTGGAATTGGGGTTGTGCCCCACCTGCTGGTGACAACTGGAGATGCTGGCTAGGGACCTTATTAGATGGAGGCTGTTCCAGCCTCCAGTTCCTTAGCCCTGAAAACTACAGTCACCACTCCTGCCAAGTACATTTATAACTTTCTTTTATGCCCCTTTGCATTTATGGGTTCTTGAAGATTGGCAAAATTGGGAGGAGCCATAGACAAGGACTTGACTCTGTCCTTGGGGTGAGTGATATCACTTCTGTGAACCTCCTTGCATAGGCCATCTGAAAGGGGACCAGAATGTCATTCCATTGGGAGATCATTGGCAAAGCTAACTGAGACAGCAAAGATGGAAGCTCATTGTCCCCTAGGAAGTGTTGATGGTTATGGGGTCACTGCTGAAGGTGACTAGAATCCCTGCCTAATGTCTCTGTGGAGGACCCTGCAGGGACACACCACCCAGAACTCCCAGAGCCGTCTCAAAGTGTGTGTGTGCCCCACCCAAGCCAAGGGGAAAGCAGCAGGAACTTGAGCAATTCCTATTGGGCAAGCCTAGGTTTTAGTTTGAAAGACAATTATGTGTGGGGTGGTGTAGGTGTATATGTGTTCGTGTGGGTGTGTGCACATGTGCAGTACACACGTATGTGTGTGTGCATTCATGTGGAGGCCAGAGATTGGCATTGTGTATCTTCCTCAGTAATTCTTTATATTTTTATATTTTTGTGTGTATGTGTCTGTGTGTGTCTCTGTGTGTGTGTGCAATGTGTGTATGCAATATGTGTGTGTGCAATGTGTGTATGCAATATGTGTGTATGTGTTTGTGTATGCGTCTGTGTGCAATGTGTGTGTGTCTGTGTTTGTGTATGTTTCTGTGTGTGTGTTGTGTGTATGGAGGTCAGAGGACAACTTTTGAGAGTCTCTCCTTCATCCATGTGGGTCCTGGGGATTGAACTTAGGTTTTCAGGCTTGGCAACGGGCACTTTCACCCACTGAGTGCCAGCCTCTCCACTTTATTTTTTGAGACAAAGCTCCTCACTGAGCCTGGAGTTCACTGCCTGTCTCCACGTTCCCTGAGTTGGGATTACATATGTGTGCTGCAGCACCTGGCTTTTTTCACAGGTGCTGGGGATCTGATCCCAAATCTTCTTGCCTGTATAAGAACTTTACTAATTATGGCATCTCCTCAACTTCTCAAAAGATATGACTCTGACCCCAGCTACAAACCATAGACTAAGCCCATGACACCTCGGCTGACTTGAAGTCAGAGTCTAAATGGTAGGATTCCAGACTCTTGAGTGTTAGTGGGCATGAGAGACTAGCCAGAGGCCACTTGACTGCCTCACAGCCAATCACAACTGTTCCTCTCTCAGAGTGATTCCTTCCTGACTGAATGTATGAACTAACAAAACAATGTGGGGCCTCCAAAGCTGGACTATTTACAGACTCTATGTGTCTCTTCTCTCCTGCTCTCTCTCTCTCTTTTTTCCTTTCTCCCTCTCTCCCTTTCCTCCGGCCCTGGGCCTCCCCTGCAGGCCCAGAGGACCCAGGACTCTGCTCAGCAGGACTTGGTACCTGGAACAGCAGCAGGCTTGGAAGTGTTCACCCAGAAAAGCCTCGCAGCATCTCCTGAGGTTACTGTCTTCACTTCCCCACACCCCTTCCTCCCAGGCCTCCAGCCCATCCCTATCCACCCTCCGGGATCTTAAGGAAACACTTTCCCTAGGGTGAGGGGAAAAGGCCAGACTCTGCCATGGAGAGCAGGAGTGACCCATATTGTCCCGTGTTATAAATGTCATGTCCTCATCCCAGGCATCCATGAAGGATCAGCCCCTCCATCATCTGTTGCTTACCAGGAAGGGCAGGATCTTAGCTATACCCAGAAAACAGAACTGGTCGCCTCTATCTCAAAAGGGACAAAGATATGAGCCTCTCTGGAGGCAGGCTCTAACCCTAAGCTTGAATGTGTCCTGCCCTGAGGTCTTGGTTCTATTTAGAAGCCTGCTGTAGTCTATGGGTGGCTCGTTAGGGCATGGTATTAACCCTTCCCCTGCTCCCAGCTATCTAACCCCATCTGGGACATTGGTCTGAGTCTCCAGTCAGGCAAAAATAGATACCTTCCTCCCCAAAACATCCTTCTAAGTGAGGAGCGCTTTGTTTCTGGGTCCAGAGGAACAACAGGCTAAGGATTTTGGGGGGTTTCCTGTGGCCCTGTGTGAATGCTGGAGATGGACTCCCCACATCCCATCCCACCTACACACTGGGATTATATTGCCTGTTGAGTTGGGAATCAACTGACTGAGAAACATCCTTCATGTAGCCTCTGCCGTGTCTGTTAGTGTGGCTTGCGAGGGCATAGACCCTTCTCCTTCTGCAGAGAAAACTTGTGTAGCTGCGGTGAGTGTCGTGACTGTCAGAGGGGCATGAGCAAGTGCCACACAAGGAAAATATACACCAAAGCTCTACCCAAAGTCTTCCTCCATGGAAAACTGAAAGCAGACCAATCAGTGTTCTCTCTAGAGGGCAATGAGACAGGAGTCAAGAGCATCCCAGAGTTAGGGACATGGTGATGTCCTAGTGTCTGGAGATATTCTTAGAAACAAGGATGATGCCTGTTTGGGGAGTGAGCCAAGGCGTGCACCTTTTATCAGTGGCATCCGTCTTGCTGCCCTTAAGAGCAGCCTGTTTTGTCTAGTCATCCGCAGGATCAGCCAGTCATTCCGTTGTTCGTTCCTACCTTCCTATTCCCTTCCCCTCCTCCATCTTATTCTTCTTCCCACGAGACCTTTCTGTGTTACCCAGACTGGACTCAAATTTGTGGTCCTCCTGCTTTGGTCTCCCAAGGGCTGGGCATGAAGTTTTATTCAGGTTGATCAAAGTCTGCCCTTTGGATCAGTTGCCTGTGAGCTTCTGCTTGCCTCCTGGTAGCCACAGACCTGCTCTGCAGCCTCCCTGGGGGACACCCTTCAGATTGAGCACCTTCCTTCTGCACCCCTTCCAACAGCTTCTCCCAGGATGCGGATTCTTGAGAGCCCCCGTCCTGGATACCCTCTGACCCCAAATGTAATCCAGAGTTCCAGGTAGGGCCGGAACAGCCAAATGTTAGGGAAGCCACCCTCTGGAATTTCTTCTTGTCTGGCATGAAGCAGAGCTGTCCACTTGTCCTGCTCCTGTGGCTGGAGCAGAGGCAGTGCCATCAGGTAGCAGGAGGTACTCTAAGGAAGGCACTGAAGAACCAGGGACTCAGCGTTGCCCCATCTTGTGACAAGGGCCAGATGTGGCTTTACCAGCACACTGGTGCCAGCAAAGTTGACCTTTTCTTTTTGTAAATCCTGCTCCCCCTACCCATATCCTTAACTGGTTTTTGTTGTTGTTGTTGTTGTTTTGTTTGTTTGTTTGTTTGTTTTAGCAGAAGAACCCTTGTTTCTTCCCTCACCACAACTGTGACCTGCAAATCCCCTCATTGGGAGCCTTGGTTTCCCCTTCCGAAACAAAGTTGCCAATTGAAGTAAATTTAATTATGTAGATGAGGGTTGGTGCTGCCTGGCGTCTAATAACTAAACATTGCCATGTGTTTCCCTTCTCTGCCTCTAGAATCTTTCCAGTTCCTGCCAACTTCCTCCCCCACACACCATTGCTCATCTAGCCTATTTGCTAGATGGGATTGGAGCGGGAATATTCCAGGAGGGGCCTCTTTGGCCAACTTTGACCGTCATCACTAGGCTGATGATGTTAAGAGCTGGAATGGAAGCAGCTGGCAGAACTTGCTTCCCAAGGAGGTGAGAAGGGTCTTTACCTCTGCAGGCCAGCAGAACACGTCTCAGAAAGCTATGCCAGACTGTGTCTGGACCGCCTATCCTTTGATCTCTTTCCCCCTGGTAGGATTCTGTCAATGAGGTCAGATTCCCTCACCTGGAAATAGGATTCGCAGTGTTCCCTTGCTCCTTCCAGCTCCTTCAGATCTCCTGGGTGTGACAGACTCAGACCAAGTCACACCCTGAAAAGAAGCCCAAGGTCGAGTTGCTTTTCTTTCCTAGGCCTAAATTTGGAAGTTAATTTCCATGTCTGCCTCATTGTGACTTTGGAGGAAGGAAGGATCTTAAGTCTGTGATCTTAAGCCCATGTAGGACTGCAACTTCCACAAAGCTGCTCAGTGTTTGCATTATGCATTTGTGAGATGGACTTCTGATGAGATTTTGTGGGGAGAAAGTATTCTGTGATCCCAAGACTAAAATCTCAATGGTCTTACAGCTTTGCTAATGATATGAGAAAGTCATCAGTACCTCTAAGCTGCTGGGAACAGGTAGAGGACTATTCTGGGAAGTTTGATAGTGACAAATTGATAGTCCCTTTGGCTTTGTAATGGTGTCCTCTGTGGTCTTTTTCTTCTGTGGTATGATCTGGTTAGTTCTTTTCTATTCTGTCCATGGGTTTTGTTAGCATTCTTTAAGGATCAGTCTTAAAATCATTTCTTTTAAGTGGAACCCCAGAATGTTCAAACTGTAACCTGACTGTTTGGTATCATTGCTGTTGATCTATTTCCTTCCCAGAAACCCCTGTAGAGGGGTCATGTTTTAGGCTGGGGCCTGTGAAATACAGTTCACTGTTTACCTCAGCTTGGTGTCAGATTCCAGTTGTCACCCATGTTCAAGGTTGTGAGTTAAGAGTTCAGGCATCAAAAAGCAGCTGTTCTTTTCCTGGCTCTGCCATCAGCAAACAATGGCCGTAACCAAGTCATGTTCCTTCTCTAGACCTCAGCCCCCTCCCCCCTTCCCCTGAAGGAGGTGACACTGGATGTCTTTGGAGTTCTTTTGGCTCAATATCCAGAGATCCCTTGTAAGCACCTACCCCGCTGATAGTGAGAAATGTTCAGTTCCAAGAGGAATGGGCCGGTTCCCCCTGTAGAGCTCCCCTTTCTGTTGTCCCTGGGGAGAGAGGCACAAGACCCCATCCCACTGTATCGGGATGAAACCAGTTATTGAAGGTCAGTCAGTTTATTGGGGATCTTAATGGGAAAAAGAACTTTAATCATGTTGAATAGCTTTGTCACCCCGTTCTGTCCCTGACCAGTTCCTGGAACACATAGTCCCAGTGGCAAACCCTTTGGTGGTAGATAGGTCCCTTCTTATAGAGGGAAGAGGCCACCCCTTCAAGTGCCTGCTGTTTCATGTTAACTCTTCTTGCTCCAATTGCAACACAGGGCTCAGAGCATTGGGTATTTATAGAAAGAGTATACACTAGGCCAGAAGAACTTGGCCTCCTAACAATGGCCACCACACAACGGGAAGGAAGTGAGGCAGGCCTCGCTGAGATCCTTGCTGATGGCAGACTCTCCAAGGTAGACATTCTGGTGGACAAGTTCAAAGTTGAAGTGGCCACAGAAGAAACAGTGAGAGCCGGAAGAGCAAGTACTCACCAGCAAGGGAGGATGATTGCAAGTCCAGGAGAATTTGAGACAATGAGAGAGGAAGGCCCGTGTGTCAAGGGAGGCACCGGAGAGACTGCTCAAGCTGCAGGCTACACATCAACAGACAAGCTTCCGGAGGGTTCCAAGCTCAAGATCAGGAACCACCACATCTCAGATGGTCAGCTAGAGAGCCCAGTAGAGCTGAGTAAGGGGCTGGAGGAGCTCCAGACTTGGGGAAGACCTACAGCTATGGGGATTGGACCAGTGCAAGAAGTTCTTTCTCCTGCAGACAAAGGAGGACTCCAGTCCTTCCTGTTGGATCCAGCCCAGGCAGAAGCCAGAGCTGACTCCAGCGATGAAACTGATACCTCCTTTGCAGAGAAGAGCTTCTACCTAAACTATGGAGAGAAAGACGCTGAAGATGGAGTTCTCCCTCTACCCTCAGAGGACAGAGGAGAGCGCCTGTATGCCCCTCCTGGAGATGGGACCTGGCTGGAGCTGGCAGAGGAGCACACGGCGTGCTGGGAGCTGAAATCCTCAGCCCCAAGGTGTTCTGCCCCAGATTCCAGCTGGAATAAAGATGAAGCCCATATGGCTTCCTCTGAGGAAGAAGGCTGGTCGTCCAGGGACCGTGAGAGGCCTGGTGACCTACAGGGAGCTGCTGTGGAGCAGATTTTTGCAGAGGCCTGGGAAGGAGCACAGCAAAGGCTGGAAGGAGAGCTGACCTACCCAATGGCCAGGGCAGCTGAAGATGAGGAGACCCCCATGAGTACAGACCGGATGGGAGAGACTGAGAGAAGTCCCCCAGCAAGACAGAAGAAGCACCCCCCTGGTGGAGGAGGAGGGGTGCACCTAGATGCCCAAGCCTGCGCCCTTCTGAGGACCATTCCTCCTCATGTTAGGAAACCAGTCAGGCGAGACCAAAGCAGCTTTCTGCCCAATGAGAAGAGGACAGCTTCCACTCTGGCTGTAGAACTCATGACAGAGGTCAGGGAGGCAATCATCCCCCTGCCAGCCTCCTCTGGTCACATTGATGTTCTGGCAGCTGTGAAGGACACTTCTCAAAGCCCAATCTCTCCTGGGTCAGGGAAGTCTTCAGAGTTTGGGGATCCTTTTGGAGCTCAGTTCCCCATAATTTGCAAACATATTCATCTTTCTGAAGAGAGCCCTGTGCCCAAGGACACACGAAGTGAACGCAAAGCACCTCCAGTTGCCAGCAAGAAGCCCAGAGTTGTCCCTGAAGAAACTGAGGGACCTGCAGTCCCGGGGTTTGTATTCCCTTCAGGAAAGCAAAAGGAGTCTTCCCTTCAGGCTGGGGACCAAGGGGATTCCCAGGAAGATATTAGCAAGACCTCAGTGGCTAACAAGATTCGGATATTTGAGACCCATGGAGTTGAGTCGTGCCGAGCCAGTCAGGGTGAAATGAGGGCCCTTCCACATGAGCTGCCTTTGGAGGCTTCCCCAAGGCAGGGAGAACATCAGCAAAATAGGCTTCTAGACTCGGGTTTTGTTCAACTCCAGCCCCCTGGGGACTTGGCCAGCCCCAAACTCACACCTTCTTCTGTTACACCTCTGGCTACCCAGCACTTTGGGGAGGGCACCTCTACCTCCCACCAGGAAAGATACACAGAACCAGAGCTCGTGTCCCCTGACTCAGGCTGTGAAACCACACTGGAGGAAGCTACCGGGGTAACTGGCCATGTGAGCCCCCACCCCCAACCAAGTCCCCACTTGTGGAAACTGACCGCATGCTCTGTAGCTCTTAGAGGCATGTTTTGGTGGCCCCTCGTCATTGCTGCAATGATGTCGCTTGTTCATCCTAGAAGGCCTTCTCCTACATGGTACTGAGATAGCCCAGGCTGAAAGATGGGGCCATCTGCTTAGCCCTTGTTGGCTTGTTTGATCCCCCAGCCTTTGGTGTGACCTTATGTCTAGAAGGTCACATAACAGCCACAAAGAAGGCACCATCACCAGCAGTAAATCACGTATTTGCTTTGCCTTGCTCACCTCACCTGCTAAATTCCTCCCTATCTTGCTTGGCTTATCCAGTGATCTTTCTTCATCCTTTCCCGTCCCTGGTACCTTGCCTTGTGGAAGCTGACAGTCCAGAAGTTGCCTCCACTCTAATTTCCTCTCTAGTTTCTTTCTGCCTCCTTAAGACTAACTGTCTTCTCTAATCCAGAACAAATCCGGAGATGCGGGCAGGGAAGAGAAGAGCTTCTTCAGCCGCTTAGCACCAAACACCACTGGGAAGGGGGGGCGCCTGAGATTCGCCAGCCCTCCGGGCCCTCAGGTCTCTACAGCCCCGCTGTGCCTCGATGACTTGTTCATCTTCATCCGGCTGGGATGCTTCATTCCCTAGATTCCCACCTGCTCAAGTAGCCAATCCCCTGTGGCTGTTCACACTCTGGCTTGTCTGGAATGTGTTCCTCACACCTCTCAACCTTCCAGAACCTGGCCAACTGGAGGCTGGTCACAAATGAATCTCTGAAGCATACTGAACCTCCAGAGCCCGAAGCTGAGTTTTTTCAAAACATTTTGTGGGTGTTAGATTGGTCTTTAAAAAAAAAAGTCACAAACTAAGACAAAGAAATAAGCAAGCAAACAAACAAAGCCATGTGTTGTTTAATCCCTGACAGGCCAGTTGAGAGGTATGTATTTAGGACAAAGTTTGCTGGTTCTCCTTGGGCATTCCCTTGGCCTGCTTTCGTCAATTACACTGATGGGGCCAGAACTGCCTCTCCATGGTTGCCATAGAGTTCAAGGTGATACTGAACTCCCTTGGAGCTAGAATTTCTCCCCTCCCTGGTGGATGCTGGCCCTCCCCTCAGAGACTCAGTGCAATTGACAGGCTGCTGACTTCTGTGTTCCTCAAGCTCCCAGCTTCAGCCTCTTTGCCTCCTCTCCTGAATTCCTCTGAATCCCTGACCTCCTTCCTTCCTCAGTTTACCTCTCAATGCCTCCTGCACGGATGGGCCTGTGGTCCAGGCCTCCATCCCTGCCTTTCGCACAGTGCTGCTTCTGATAGGCTTTCGGATCCTAGCCTTGGAGGGGGCCTCCTGTCCAGAGCTCGCTGGAAGGATGCCAGCTTGCTTTGCCGTCCTTGCAAGACCCTCCAAAGGAGCATCCCCTCTCTGAGAAGTTTTTGTTTCATTTTGTTTTGTGCTAGATTCCAAGGAAACCTTCCTGGGGCGTGTTTTTCATTTCCTGACCTGCTCTTCCATTTGAGAACATCATTGCAGCCTTGAGATTTCTTCTGACATTCACTATCTTGACCTCTCTCTCTCTCTCTCCCCACCCCGTATCCCCATTCCTCTGGTTTTATCTGGCCATAGAGAGCAGGGCTGAGGGAGGGCTCGGAGGAGAAAGTCAAACCACCACGTCCTCGTGCCCCAGAGAGTGACACAGGAGATGAGGACCAGGACCAGGAGAGGGATGCGGTATTCTTGAAAGACAACCACCTGGCCATTGAACGCAAGTGCTCCAGCATAACGGTCAGCTCCACATCCAGCCTGGAGGCTGAGGTGGACTTCACAGTTATTGGTGACTACCACGGCAGCGCTTTTGAAGACTTCTCCCGAAGCCTCCCCGAGCTTGACCGGGATAAGAGCGACTCTGAGACCGAAGGCCTGGTGTTCTCCCGGGATCTCAAGGGGCCTTCCAGCCAAGAGGACGAGTCTGTGGGCATCGAGGACAGCCCGGATCGAGGGGCCTGCTCCACCCCAGAAATGCCCCAGTTTGAGGTACAGTGGAGCTTCATGGAGATCCAGTCCAACAGGGCACTGCATGTTCAGAGGGCCCTGGGCCATGAGAAGACCTGCCATCAGCTGCCGCCTGAAGCTCTGTCTGGTGTTGCATGACTGCCCCTCCGTAGAACAGCATGGTTCTGCGACCGCATGTTTGCTGTGTCAGTTCACCCCTAACACACGCCCCATGGTGTTTTAACCCTGTGACCCCATCACTTGCTGAGGTCAAGTGATGCCAGTCTTACTGACGACTCTTGGCCCCCTGCCTGTGTTGCATGGCACCTGCAGAGAGCATGAGTCTGTGGACTCTCGAGGCTCCCACAGCTGGTCTGAGACCTGAGTGGTTTCTCTTATTCAGGCCAGGGCTCGTTTTCCCGGGGCCTGCAGAAGAGGCCGTTATTTAAACCCATCAGGTCCTGAGACCTCGGTGTGGAGTGGACACTCCAGGAAAAGAGAAGACATGGCCTTTAGGGAGGATGCAGGGCCAGCATCTGGGCTTCTCTGCTTTGAGACCCCTTGGTTTTCAGAAACTCATCCTCACCCTTTACCTCTAGCTGAGCCCACCCTCCCTCCCTCCCAGGCAGTGAACACCAGCTCGTCCATCCAGGACTCTTGCTCCATGCTGTACCCTCTAGGCAGAAGACCTGTCATTCCTTTCTGTGCCTCAAGTACAGTGATCCAGGACAGAACTCATACATCCCTTCTCCATGCTTTTCTGGCCACCCGGGTGGCAGTACTGTCCCCACCACATCCTGCTCCGCCCTGCCATGCTTTGGCTCTAACGTTTCCCCAGCACAGTCAGGACAGTGGCGGGTGGCTCTGATGTAAGGCTGGCCCACACTCAGCACTAAAGGATGATTAATTGGATGAGTGGCTAGATCACAGGATTCTGGAAGAATCCCTCCTTTCTCCCTCTTCTTTCCAACTACATGACAAGCTAGGTTCCATTCATCAAACCTGCAGTGTGTATAGCCATGAGCTAGGCCTAGGAGAAGACTCAAAAAAACTGGTCATGTGGCTTGAGACGCACAGAGTACGGTTTGTAAGCTGGTGTCCCTGGGCCGCATGAGACCAACTGATGTGTTTTTATCTGGCTTTAATTTAAAAATCACAATACTACATTTCCTTATAAAATAAATAAATAAATGGGTATAATAAACAGACAGACAGACAGAGCGGAGACTGCTAAAACCCAAACCTGAGTGGAATGGCACATGCTTTCCGTTTCTCTCGGCCAGCTAACCTCCTCACCAGTTTCCATCGCTGCCTGGCCCTGGATATTTCCACATATGTAGTTCTTGCTTTGAACAGTGGTTTGCCTGAAGTGGCCAAGAGGTGGAGGCAATATGTGGGAAGAAAAACTCTGAGCATAGAGTTTAGCCATCCTTTTAGTACAGCCTCAGGAAGACATGTAGGCCCTGGGGCACGAGGTCAGGCCTTCATGCTGGGAGTGGCTTTGGCTCTTCCTGCATCCCAGTTGCCTGTGAACAGGAGTTGTGTCTGGGCTTGTGTTTTCAAGTGTCCCCTTCATGTCCCCATAGTCCGTGAAAGCAGAAACCATGACCGTCAGCAGTCTGGCAATCAGAAAGAAGATCGAGCCAGAGGCCATGCTGCAGAGCCGAGTCTCTGCTGCAGACAGCACCCAGGTAACCTGCGCCTCCTCTGTAGCCTGACACGGGGATAGGGCATTTGAGGGAAGGTCCTCAGTAAATGGCCAAGCCCATTGGTCAACCTTTTCCTTCCCTTATCCTCCCTGAGGTCTGAGGTGGGGAACGGTGAGGAAAGACCATTCTTAAAGCCCAGTGTCTCCATCTGTAAATGGGGATGATCCTGTCTCCTTCCTCCTGGGAGTGTTCAGCACTGGTGGCTTGAAAGATGTGGAAAGGTTCTGCCCCACCATGGTTTGGGGGAGAGAAAAGGAGAAATCTCAATCGCTGTTTGATCAGAACAGCTCACCTGGGTCATTTCTTATGCATGGAGGTTCCACATTAGATTGGCAAGATGAACAAACCAAGGTCAGATGACTAAAGGGTGTCTGTGTCCGTGAGTCGAAGCTCTCCTGCACCCTGGGGTAGCTGGCCTGCCTCGACACAGCCCACAACTTAATACATACTTTCCATGTGTCCTCTGTGGGTCTTTAGATTTGAAGGCTTATAAGGCTGAGTTTGTGGGTCTGGGAGATTGCCCCTAATTTTTCTTGCCCAGAAGGGCCACAGTGCTCAGTCCCTTCTCCTGGTGACCAATCTTTGTCTCGGCTGCAAGAAGGGCTGAGCGGATTGATTGGTCATTGGCAGAGCCTTGCCCTGGACTCCACCCCCAGCACAAACCTGAAATATGACACAGAGTAGCACAAGTGACTGTCATTTCCAGCATCTTTTTCTCCTACTGTTTCAGCGTGTGAACTAATGGCTGTACAGGTGTCTTGTGCCACAAGAGTATCATGAGCTGGGTCACCGTGGACAACCCGCTTGTCTTCTCTGACTTGCTTTATTTTTGTAGTTTTTGTTTTAATGCAAAGTATAAAGAAACAAAAAATGACCCTAAACCCCATAACCTGGCAGCTCTTTGTCATCAAAATGTGAAAAGACTGAGTGACACTTTTTTTATGCTGTCGCCGGAGGAAAAAAATAGGTATATGCCAACAGAGATGTTTATATCTGCTTCTATTTAAAATTATTAGATCCGAGTGCCCTCTGCCTTACACCATATTCTTTGCTCTCAGGTAGTTTAGAACTTACTCATGTGCACCTCTCTGTGTCTCTATCTCTCTGCCACTCCTTCTGTCTCTCACCTCATGAGGACAGGGTTCTTACCAGGTATCCCAGGCTAGCCTCAGACTTACTGTGAAGCTGAGGATGACCTTGAACTTTTTATCCTCTTGCTTCAGTCTCCCCTGTGCTGGGGTTACAGGTTGCACCATATTCAGTTGGTTGTTTTTTTTGTTTGTTTGTTTTGTTTTTGTTTTTTTAATGAGGCCTGGGAGTCGAACCCAAGCGTCATGCATGCTAAGCAGGCACTCTAACCCCTGTGCTATGACCACAGCCCTGTGTCCACTAGTCCGCGCCCACTTAGGAAGCATGTCCTAACGTGTTTTATCCCCGTCACTGAACCCTGTGGTGGGTTTTATTTGGGGTAAAGTCTCGTTCATGTTTCTTGGAGAACTTTTTAAAAGCACCAGTTTCTGTTGTAGTATAAAACACCATGGCCAAAAGCACCGAGAAGGAAAGGGTTTATTTGGGTTCACAACTCTCAGGTCATGACCCATCACTGAGGGAAGTCAAGGCAGGAAGTTCAGACAGGAACCTGGAGGTGGGAACCGAAACAGAGGCCATGGAGGAGCGCTGCTTCCTGGCTGCTCCTCTTATCTTGCTCAGGCTACTTTTCTTTTTTTGTTTGTTGTTGTTGTTTCATGACAGGGTTTCTCTGTGTAACCCTGGCTGTCCTGGAATTAGCTCTGTAGAACCGAGCTGATTTTGAACTCATAGAGATCTGCCTGCCTTTGTCTCCTGAGTGCTGGGATTAAAGATGTGAGCCACCACCGCCCAGCTTCAGCCTTGTTCTTATACCATCCAGGACCTTCTGCCCCAGGATGGCTCTGCCTCCAGTGATCTGGGTCCTCCTACATCAATCATTAGTCAAGAGAATGCCTGGAAGACTTGCCTACAGGCCAGTCTTGTGGAGGCATATTCCCAATTGAGAATCCCTTTTCCCAAAATGACTCTAGCTTGTGTCAAATTGACATAAAACCAACCAACGTGCCATCAAAGGGTAACTTCCCATGGGCTGCTAAATCAAAGCTCGGGGAGAATTCATCCACTTGGAGTGGTCACACTTCCTTTGTACAGTAGGACAGTGAAGTGAACCCTTTGAAGAGCCTTGGGACCCTCTAAAGTGCTCCGTGACCACCCATGGTGCACGCTCCCACTCAAGGAGCTTGTCACGTTGTAACTGGGACTGCCACAAGCCAGGTGACATAGTCTCTAATGCCTCCTCATCTGCCTCGCAGGTTGATGGGGGTGCCCCCGTGGGGAAAGACTTCATGGTGACTCCCCCCTGCATCACCACAGAGACAGTCTCCACCACTATGGTAAGTGGGTTCGGGCGGTTCCTCTCTCTGACCCACCCCCTCATTCCCCACAACAGCCAGAACTTGATGGCTGTTTCAGGAAGATCTTATCTGCCCTCATGGTGGTGAGACAGATGGCTGGATTCCTGTTGTCTGGTTCCTTGGCTGCTTTTGTACATAGTGTAGTCAGTCTTTGAGTAATGTGGGGAGTGGAGTCCCAGAGTCTTGGTTATCCGGGACATCTCAGCCATGCAGGGGTAGAGGTAAGGTAGAATGGCCTGATTCTTGGCATGCAGGAATCTTGCAATACCAGGTGACTTTTACCTGCAGGTAGACATTAGTCTGAAAGCCCAACCCCACCCCTATCCTGCCAGCAAACCCAAACCAGTCACCAGCAGTTTCAGAACACTTTCTCACTGTGACCAGTAGATGGCAGCAGTGAACCTGGATTGGAAACGCAGATGTTTTGGATACCTTCTAAAGGGATGTTGCACATTTTGCTATTTATTTGCTGTCTAACCAGTAAAGAAAAGTCCTTGGCTTCAAGTGTCCTCATCGTAAAATAGGAGTCACCCCCCCCTTCTGTGTGGCTCACAGCGTCTTTTGAGACTCTGATGCAGTGGTTCTCAACCTTCCTGAAGTTGTGACTCTAATATTACAGTTCCTGATGTTTTGGCGACCCCCAAACCATAAAATTATTTCATTGCTACTTCATAACTGTAATCTTTCTTCTGTTATGATTTACAGTGTAAATATCTGATATGCAGAATATCTAATATGTGACCCTTGTGGAGGTCGAGACCCACAGGTTGAGAACCACTACTCTACAGCCCATAACAATGAAATCAAACAGACCGTGTTCTAGCCACAGGTTGTGGTGTCAGGCAGGTCCAGAGACATCTGACATTTGGGTTATAAACTGTGGTATCCACTGTTCTTTCTTTGACATCCTTTACAAATGAAAAAACAAGTTCAGGGGTGAATAAAGGAATGAACCAAGGTCACATGACCAATAAATCACAGTTTAGCCTCAGGCATTCTGACACCAGAAGTCTCAATTTCATTGGCAGTCGCCCTGCTCTGCCCCTGTCCTGACCTGTGTGAACATCAGCTTTATGAGTCTGGGGCTGCAGAGTGTAGCAATGTCTGATCCAGATATTTCCTGAGCTAGAGAGAGTTGTTTTTGAATGGCTTCCCTTGTCTGACCCCTGACCTCTACCTGAGAAGATGGTTTCATTTAAGTCAGAGTTCTCAGCAGGTGGGTTTTAAGTAATCAGTCTCTAGGATCAGTAAATTTAAATCAGTCACCAGAGGGCACCATTTCCCTCGTGGGTCAGTTCTTTCTCTCCAAACTGTTACTCTGAGGCATTGAGATACTTGTAAGGCTACATTTAAGTTCATCTTTGTGGTGAGTAGACAGTTACTCCATTCATTTCCTCATCCATCCATTCATCTGTCCATTTGTCCCGAAAACATTGATGAGTCTCTACTGTCTGCCTAGCACAGGGACCCCACGCTGCAGAAGCCTCACTGCCTACTAGGATTCTCTGTTCAGTTGTCATCACAGTACCTGTCTGTATGTCCATCTTGGGCATGCAGTGATGAGCAAGGCCCAACTCTCACCTTGGGCAAGTCACCTGCACCTCCCAAACCCTTCACTTCTGCTTCTGTAAAGTGGGGAGGGAACAGTACAGGACGTGCCTTTAAGGGTTCCTGTGAGCATGAGCAAGTACCCTGTGCAAAGCCCCCAAGCACAGCCTGGCCTTGGTGTCCCCAGATGTCAGCTGCTGCTGTCTTTCTCCTGCCTTCATGGAACAGTGCAACAGAGTTACCTTCGGGGCTACTGGGATGAAGCTGTGAGTGACATCTCTGCTAGGAAGATCTGGGGAAGGTGTCACCCAGGCAGGGACAGGAGAGCTGTGAGTGAATGATGGGTTGAGGTATGGTCACAGGAGAAGACTTCCAGCTGTGGAGAGCAGGCCTAAGGGCAGGAAGCACATCTGGCTGGCAGGTGTGTACAGGAAGAGGAGGGGGCAGTGGGGAGGACTGCAAAGAAGGACTGAACCAGAGCTTGAAGTGTTCCCAATGCCATGTAGGATGGTTTAAACTTTGTCCTGGGGACAACAGGGTAATAGTTTTCTAGAGTAGAAGCCTGTCATTAACTAAGTATGTTGGTTAGGTTATCAGCTTGTGTGAGTGGATCCTGGAGCTAAGATTTCTTCCTCCCTCTTTCCTTCCTCCTTCCTGCCTCTTTCCTTCCTTTAACACATATTTATTGAACTCCCACGATGTGTAAGGTACTGTGCCTGGCACTGTGAATCCAGTCCCGCAGGAGACAGCATCTGTAGCTCTGGGGCCCATGTTAGGCCAGAAAGAAGTGGGAACCTGTCTGAGGGTTGCTGATGTCCAGCAGGGGCACTGCCAGGGTTCAAGAAAGTAGGTGCCCCCGAGTTAGGGATTGGAGATCCTGGAGTAGGAAAGTGCAGTGTGTAGGCGCTGGTAGGATGCCCAGGAGACAGAACGGACAGATGGGCTGGGGACAGTGTTTATAGTGTGGTCCCAGGTGCCTGCAACAAAGGCATAGTCTCCCACCCTGCTCCAAAGCTCCTAATTCAGAAACTCGGGGATCCTAGGAGTCTGTGTTCACAAGCCCTCTAGGTGATGCCCCCTGAGGTAGGTGTGAGAGGAGTGTGATGCTTGTGCATTAGGTTCAAGCAACCAGTTCTACTGCAGATCCGACCAGTGTGAGACATCTTTAGGGTGTTTCCAGGGAAAGGCTCAAGAGATGTTTGGTTTTGAATATTTAGGGTTCAAGATCTGGGCAACAGGTAGGATAGGAGTCTGTGGCACCAGAGAGGCAGTAGAAATCCCGGGTATCTGCAGGTGGATGGAGGAGAGCCCTGAGGAGAGATGGGGGGGTTGCCTTGCCCAGGGAGAGGAACTGCTTCCTTGAGTTGGGAGATGGTTCTGGCTATGAATACAGCCAGGGCGGGAGAGGAGTGGGGAGCAACCTGTGTCCTGTTTACTGGCTTCTGTTTCCACTATGAAGATGAAGAGGAGCCATGGATGCTGGCCTCAGGACAAGAGGAAAGACAGAATCAGAAGCTGTTTGTGAGCATAGTCTGAGAGCCTTAAGGACCCAAAGGGAATTGGTGTTTGTTACCGAAGCAAGAGAAAGAAAACACTTCTAGAAATGGCCTTATAGTCTGGGACCCAAGATGTAGGGAATGTGTCTCAGGATGGTGTGCCAAGTGACCTGGTCACTGACAGTCAGGGCAGGAGCAGATGTGGCAGAGGCTCGGTCCTCCCCACATGCTGTGGCAGGAAGACAGCAGTCTAGGTTTTTGCCATGCACAGACCAAGACTTTCCATTTAGCTGAGATGCTCATAGCCAAGTTGAGCTGGAGACTATGCAGATGTGAGAGACAGCAGAAAGACCCTCAGTGTCCTTTGGCCAGATACAGAGAGCTCTAGCAGTTAGAATCTAGAATAAGGCCAGGGGAGCTGGCTCAAGAGTGACAGTTCCAAGGGCAGAGTGGTGGTTCAGACCACAAGCACCTAGCAGCCTTGGAGGCTGCCCAGCTGGGAGTTAACTCCGGGTTCCACCACTGTCTTGCTGTAGGACATAAACAAGCCACATACTGTGTGTCCCCTGTAGAATAGAACTGCTGCCAGGGATTGCCTTCAGCGGCTACGAAGGTTAAATGAGGTCACACGCATGCACACACCTGGTGAATGCCCAGTGTTTGGCAGGTCCTGGGAAGTACCTACATGGCTCATCCACCTGCACTCCTGCATTTACCCACAGCTTCTGGTTTACAAACTGCCCTTCCCTATATTCTCCTCATAAGGGCTCCGTGGGAATAGACAAAGGTCCTTTTCCACAGACAGCAGGGAGCGAGTGGCTCTGCCTCAAAGTTCACAGCAGGTCCAGGACAAGAGCCTGGGCGACCCAACTCCTTTTAGGGCTTCCAGAGAGCAATACTGTATCCTGTTCACCTTGGCATCCCTAATAGCAGGGACTGAGTAAATGTTTGTGGAGTGAGTGTGCAAGCGAGCATGCACGTGTGTGTGGAATTGAGCAACGGAGGACTGAGTGGGTGCCTCAGCTCTCTGCTTCTGTGTTGCTTCTCAACCCTGTGGTGATGATGACCACATGGTCACATGCCCTGGCTCTCCTGGAGGCCTACTGACCTGAGACCTGGCCATCTGAGCACTATTGTCTCCCCAGGAGAACAATCTCAAGTCCGGGAAGGGGGCAGCTGCCATGATCCCCGGCCCACAGACGGTGGCCACGGAAATCCGTTCTCTTTCACCGGTAAGTAGGCAGGACCAGCTCAGACTAGGGGACTTGGAGCCGGGCATGCGGGCACACAGCCACAGCAAGTGCAGTGAGGGGCCAGGGAACTCAGAGCTGAGTGTGCCAGCATGCAGCTACAGCAAGTGCCATGAGGTGCTCGGTACCATTTCAAATGCCCACAGGCTCCCCAAGGAACCCATCAGCATCCCCCCATGTAACCAAAACATTGTCATAAGTGCTGAGGGTAAACAGGACACACACACACTGCTGCGTCAGCTTATAAAGCGGGAAGAGCAGGGAGTTAGGAGTCCAGAGGCTTGGATTCTAGGCTGGACTCTGTTGGTGACTGCCCCACCGGTGACCCGAGTCTGTCATTAGAGGTCTGTTCTGATGCTTTCATTCTCTGCTTGCTGTCCTCAGTACCTAGTCCAGAGAGAGCATGCTCCTTCCTATGACAGGACGAGGTCCTGGGGACTCTGTGTGCTACCTGGATCCATCTGGTCATTTTTCTAGGACTCTTCCATTCTAGGCTGTTGTTCGGACACTGGGCTTAGGGATTTCGTTTAAGAGTTACAGATGCCTGGGTTTGGAAATGTTCTAGAATGGTCTAGATGTGGAAAGAGTCTGGTACTGTATAAGAATGAATGGTTCAAAGCATCTTGGCGTCCATGCTTTACCTTCGCGGGCCCCTGCTTCTCCCTGGGAAAGTGTCCCTAGCCCCGCCTCCCTTCAGAGCCTAGTGCCCTGACCTGACCCCTGGGGTGGGGGTGGTTATATTCTGCAGATCATCGGGAAAGATGTCCTCACCAGCACCTACGGCGCCACTGCGGAAACCCTCTCAACCTCCACCACCACCCATGTCACCAAAGTGAGTAGCAGCAGGCTCCCGGGCCCCAGTGGGCTCCCAGGCCCCAGTGGGCTTCAGGGCCCCAGTGGCTATAGGTGGGAAGGTCATTACCATGCTGACCCCTGGCTGCTCATTCTCTAAGGCTCACAGAGGGGACCTTGATCGATTCTGGAGTGTGCTGCCCTGTGCTACTGTTGTCTGGGAGTAGGCCTTGCACACAGCTTGGCAGCTAACCTGTGGGGTCAGATGTTCTCTCCAAACAATGATGTCTGCATCTTACAGGCCTTGAGAGCCAAGAGAGTTTGGAGGAGAGATGCATGGGAAGCTCCCCACAGTCAGGCAGTGTCATTTGGAAAAAGTTACTATTTGCCAGGCCTGGTAGTACAAGCCTCTAATCCCAGCTATTAGAAAGCCCATGGCAGCCTGGGCAACGTAATGAGATCCTGTTTCAAAACAAGAGTAAAGAGGACTGGAGATATTTCTCTATTGTATAGTCTTTGCCTAGCAAAGATCTACTCCTTATCAGTCATTGTCCTGTCCTCCCTGCTGGCCCACCCACCCAGAACAAGAGAGAGGTGAGAATGGAGTTTGAGTAGGGTCCTGGACTCTCTGCAGAGCCCCTGAGGGTACAGCAACCAGGAGGCGTGCTTTGCTAGCAGGAGGGGCAGAGACACTGGGTGTTTACCTCTTTGTTAAGCAAATGCTAAGTGACTGGCAACCTGGACTTCCAGGCTGCTGGAGGAGGTGTGTTTGTAGGAAACTAGCAAGCAGTGTGTAGATAGGGGACTGGGAAGTTAGGATGCACCTGGGGCAAGGAAGTGCAGAATGGGGACAGACAAGATAGGCACCAGACCCTGGGGCTGATTTGATCACAGAGGATCTTAGTCACAAGGAAATTTAACTTAGGTAGTGACTCAGTGGAAACAGGCTCCCTAGAGCTGTCTGTCTGATAGGTGTGGGGAAGTAGAGGAAGGAGAACTAAGGCCTAGACTTGAGGGCTTGGGCCAAGGGGGAGTTGGAAGAGAACAGGACAGAGGACGGAGGCATTCCTAGGAGCTATCAGCTGTGACAGCCAAGAAACTAGAAAGGGTTGAGAAGGAGGCTGCACCAAATGCACAGCTGAGCCGCCAGGGAGAACTGGGAGAGGCCCAGCCATGACTGGAAGCCTGAGGAGCCAGGATGAGCCGGGAGGGGGTGAGAGGGGTTGAGTTGACCCACAGAAGGGAAAGTCTGGTTGGTAACACTTGCTGGGCCCTGCCTGCAACTTTGTAGCGTTAGCTCCTTGTCACATCTCCCAGGAAGAGACCTCTCAAAACACCTGAGAGAAGCGCATGAGCTTTATGGGAATGCCTCACAGGGCACACCCCACAGTGTATGGCTCAGGAAACTCTCCTCTATACCAAGACCAGGGGCCCCTTTGGTTCACCCTTGCCTACCTCCAGCTAGGCTTTTCCTCGATCGATCGCATCCTTCTTGGACAAGCCAAACAGTTAGGTCCCACCCCATCCTCTACTTCTAAGCCCCACTCCTTGAGAAAACAGGAGAGGCAATAAAGTATCTTCATAAGATTGTTCTGAGTCTTTTAAGGTAGAATCTTGTCTCCAGGTCATTTAAGGTAGAACCTTGTCACCATTCACATTCCATTCATGTGCTCATTCAACAGATGTACATTCAGCACTGCCAGGTCAGGTGGGAAAGGTGCGGGGTGAAGGGACACTGAGGTGATCAAAGTACAAGCCCCCCTCTCCAGGTCTTGAAGTCTGGAGAGATGAGCGAGACCATGTGCACATAGGTCAGCACCAGGCAGACGCCCAAACTGTGAGAGATAAAGACTCAGTACTTGGGGAAGGCCAGGATGGGATGCCTTGGGACCCTGCCAACCAAGGAGCAGCGTCTGAGCTGGGTGTGGGAGACATAAATGGAACAGTTTGAGAGCTGGGGAGTGATGACAACCTGGCAGGACTCTGAAGTCCTCAAACTAGAAGAGAATGCCAGGGAGGGCAGGAAAGACTGGTCGACTGAGGCCAATGTGTGTAGGTCTGTCACAGCTGACCTAAGAGGGACCTCGCCTTTCTCTCCCCTGCCCTCTCCTTCTCTCTCCACAGACTGTGAAAGGAGGGTTTTCTGAGACAAGGATTGAGAAACGAATCATCATTACTGGGGACGAAGATGTCGATCAAGACCAGGTACAGGGCTGGGGGGAAGTATTTCCAGGGCACAGCCCAGTATCCAGTCCCTCCTATAATGGTGACCTATGGGTGGCTAACCTTCCAAGCAGAGAAGGTGTCCACCCTTTGCTGATCCCCAAGAAGGGGCATTGGATAGAGACCAGAAGATTCCAACCCTAGTCTTGTCCTCTGACTGTTTAACTTGGCCCCTCCTGGGCCCCAGTTTCCCCAGCTGTGCAGTAGGGGCTTGTGTTCCGTTTCTCTCATAGGCACTATTCTGTGGTGCCTCACTGTGCTTTTCTGCCCACCAGGCCCTGGCTTTGGCCATCAAGGAAGCCAAACTACAGCATCCAGACATGCTGGTAACCAAAGCTGTTGTCTACAGAGAAACAGACCCATCCCCGGAGGAGAGGGACAAGAAGCCACAGGTACAGGTCTGGAGCTCGGCAGTGTGGGAGGGAGAAGGAAACAATAAAAAGATTATTGGAAGCCAAATGGTGGTGATTCACACATTTAATCCCAGTACTTGGGGGGCAGAGGCAGGTGGATCTCTGAGTTCAAGGCCAGCCTGGTCTACAGAGTGAGTTCCAGGACAGCCTGGGCTATGCAGAGAAATGCTGTCTCGGAAGAAAAAAAAAAAAAAGGAAAGAAAGAAAGTCTCAGAGAGTCATTTCCATTTTCATTGAGAGCCCAGATGGCATGATTAATAGTGTAGCTATGACCCTTACCTACCTGGCTTATGGTTCTAAGGAGAGAGACAGTAGCCCTGCTTCAGACCAAAGGAAGGAGGAAGGGAAGATGATATCAGAAAAGCGAGTCCACAAGTGGCAAGGAAAGGGTGATGAGGATCAATGGGGGAGGTGGGGTTGGGGGAATGACTTTGTAAATGGAGGCACTGGCCAGTCTGGGTGCCATATTCCCATCCCCGAATCCCTGTCTCCATCCGGGTCATGAGATGCTCTAAGGGAATGTGATGCCTAGAACCTTTGGTTGCATCTGCTTTGCTGGCTTACAAACCCAGGACTTCTCAGGCCCTCCACACCCAGATGCAGCGCTGGGACATGTTGGGCTCCTCACAGCCTACACCGCGGGTAGGGGGGGGTTCTTCTGCCTCTTCTAGAAGCTTGCTGAATTTTATCAGACATAGAAGACAAAAATCTCACAGACATGGGAAGTACCTACTACGTGTTCCATCCACTAGATGTGATTAGCAGGCAAATTTTTTATCCCATTGGGAATAAAAATTGACCAGTGCTTCCTCTAGAATGTGCCAGTGAAGAGCTACAGGGAAACTTTCTAGGGATTGTTTCCACCTGGGTTGGCCAGGTTAAGATAGATGTAGATAAAATTTTTTAGGGCTGGGAATTTAGCATAACAATAGAGCAGATTCGTACCATGAGTGAGGTACCAGGTTCCATCCTCAGCACCGCCCCCACACCAAGAAAAGTCAAGCTTGTATTGCTCTTAGGTCTGTGCACTGTACACAACTCATATATTACACTACAGTGGGAGAACGCCCACCTCAAAGTTCCCACAGATAGTAGCTGGTCGCCTCTTTACTTTTCTTGAATCTATGGATGTTTTCTAGAGCAGTCCAAGAATTCTTCTCTTCCTTTGAGTTCCGACTTCCTAGAGGGAAAGGTGCTGAAACGCTTCCCTGCCATTTGAACCCACAGTCTAGACCAGTGTCATCGGAAAGAACTTCTGTAATGGTTGCAGTGTTTTACCTGTGTGGTCCAATATGGTAATCACTGCCAAATGTGGCTATTGCGTACTTGAAATGGTTCATCCAAGAAGAGATGTGCTTTAAGGGTAAATGCATGTAGGATTTTGAAGATTTAGTATGGAAAAAAGTCAGCTATCTTAGTAATTTTAACACTTATGAAATGAAAAGGGATATATTGTTAAGTAATATGTTCGATGGGGTTTTTGCTTCTTTTTGGTATTATTGGAGGCAGGGTCTTATATAGGCTAGGTTGCCCTTGAATATCCTTTTTGGCCAAGGATGACATTGAACTCCTGATCCTCCTACCTATACATCTAGCATTAGGGTTACAGGAACCAGCAGTCCTTATATTATGCTACGCCAGAAACCAAGGCTTTGCTGCACACTAGGCAGGCATTCTACAAACAGCTGCATTCCCAGGCCCTTTTGTTTTGTTTGTTTGATTGGTTGGTTTTGATCTTTCAAGACAGGGTTTCTCTGTAGCTTTGGAGCCTGTCCAGGAACTAGCTCTTGTAGATCAGCCTCAAACTCACAGAGGACTGCCTCTGCCTCCCAAGTGCTGGGATTAAAGGTGTGCGCCACCACTGCCCAGTTGGCCCTTTTGTTTTTTAAGGCAATGGAGATCAATCCCTAGGACTTGGCACATATTAACAAGTATTCTACTATACCCCCAGATCCCCAAATATATTATTAAAATGAATTTCACACATGTCTTAGTCACTCACTGTTCTACAGCGGTGAAGAGACACCATGACCAAGGCAACTCTTATAAAAGAAAGCATTTAATTGGGAGTTTGCTTACAGTTTCATCATAGTGGATAGCATGGCAGCAGGCAAGGCGGGCATGGTGCTGGAGAAGTAGTTGAGAGCTTCATCCTGATCCATAGGCAGCAGTCAGACATAGAGAGAGACAGAGACAGAGAGACTGGGCCCACCCCCAGTGACACACTTCCTCCAGCAAGGCCACACCTACTCCACACCTCTTAATCCTTACTTTCAAACAGCTTCACTCCCCGGTGGCTAAACATTCAAATATATAATCCTATGGGGGCCATTTCTATTCAAACCATCACACATGTTCACTTTTTATTAAGTTAAAATTTAGAATTTAAGTGTCAGAGAGATAGCTCATTCTGTAAATTGTATGCCATTCAATTATAGGACCTGAATTTGAGCCCCAAACATCACTTTTAGAAAGCTGGGTGTTATAGTGCACACTTGTAATCCCAGTGCCATGGAGGCAGAGGCATCCGCCTCTGGGCCTGCTGGCCAGCCCATTTGACCTCAGTGAGCTCCAGGCTGGGAAGAGACCAGCCCTGTCTCACACAAACAAACAGACAAAAACCAATGTAGACAGATAAGCCACCACCCAAAGTTGACCTCCGGTTTAAACGTGTACATACATTCATGTGTACCTTACACACAGATGTACACGAATATACACACACACTACACATGACATCACCTGGGGAAGCTGCCAGGGAAGCCTTGTGACAGTCTGACCTGGAATGGCTGAGCAGGGACCTGGAACCTCTACTGTCTGAGAATTACTATTTATTTATACATTGGTCCTTATGAAGTCCCCACATAGCCAGATGTAGGAGCCATGGTTCTAAGAGCTCTGTACTAGTGGGATTCCAGAGGCCTAGCTTTCTAGCCATTCTGGTGACCAGTAAGTCAGTTTCTTCTGTTAGGGGACTCAGTCTCATCATTTGCAAAGTGAAGAGCTGAAGCAGGCACCCTTTCTAGCTGCATTCCTCTGACTATGTGCTTTCCTGGGGTGTCTTTCCTGTCACCTCCATTCTCTCGCACTCAGCCATGTTTTCCCCAGAGGCTGCTTGCAGCTGGGACCCTGGGTTCTCCCAGCCTCCACACGGGACCTGCCCCACCTCTGCAGTCTTCGACATCAGCCCCGCTGTTCCCCTTGTTGCTTCATTCCCTCCTCTTCATGTCTTTGTTTAATGCCGTTACCCCCAAGCACCATGGTGTACCCCTATTTTCCTTCCAGGCCATTCTGTAAAGATCCACTTTGGGGAAACAGTAGTCTCTATCTTGCTTACTTTTTCCACATGCTTTGCCAGAAGTTATTGCCAAGTAGGAGCCATCCCAGACTCTTAGTGGAGTTCCTCCAACTAATTCTGGGGAGTAGTCTTTCTGAATTAAACAAAAACAAATGAAACCCTTGCTTCCTAAGGTGCCTAAAAAGCCCTGGTTTAACAGATAGATGCATCTGGATACCCCAAAGAAAAACCCTGTAGTCCCACAGGGCTAAATTCAAATCTTATGCCCTCCTCTTTTTGCCCCTTTTTTAATTTTTTTAAGATTTATTTATTTATTATGCATACAACATTCTGTCTCCATGTATGCCCACATGCCAGAGGAGGGCTCCAGACCTCATTACAGATGGTTGTGAGCCACCATCTGGTTGCTGGAAATTGAACTCAGGACCTCTGGAAGAGCAGCCAGTGCTCTTAACCACCGAGCCATCTCTCCAGCCCTTTTCCCCCCCCTTCTTACCCCTTTTTGGAGCTATGTTTCGCTATATAGCCCAGGCTGCCCTTGATTTCAATTCTTCCTTCCTGATCTTCCTAAGAGCTGGGATTCCAGACAGACACAATCACACCCAGTTTCAAGTACTCCCGTCATCAGCTCTATGACCGTAAGAAGCTATTTAACCCTGACAGCCTGTGTTTTATCAGCTGACATGTACCAGCAATTCTAGTAGTATCCATTGCTCTTATTCGTAGGGTGCTTATTCTGTGCCAGACACCAAGCTTTGTACTGTCTGCTCATTCATTTTAAAAGTAAGGAAACAGATGCTCAGAGACCTTAACTGGTTTGCCCATCGCTATGGTGCTGAGAACATGATGAAGTGATTAGAAGCTAATCTACTGTGTTAGACTCCAGAGCCACCTATGTTCCTCACCATGCTGACTTCCCATAATCTCTGTCTCATAGATATCGTGTATGTATGGTAATTACCATAGTGCCTGGCACACAGTAAATATTCCATAACAGTCACTACTGTTGTTATGGTGGTAAGCTGTCAATAGCTGTCCTAAACCAAGAAGAATGAATTGTTATGCACAGTATTATTTAGGTCCCCCTGGCCAGGGTTCAGTAGCTTCTTACGGTCATAGAGCTGATGACAAGAGGACTTGAAATGGTGTGATTGTGTCTGCTTGGAATCCCAGCTCTTAGGAAGGTCAGGAAGGAAGAATTGAGATCAAGGGCAGCCTGGCATCTCCTCAGAGAGGATCTGAACACTGCCAGCAAGAGGACAGCACTCACCTGGCTGCCTATAGCTTCTTCACCTTCCCAGGGTTACCTATGCAGGGGAGGTGGTTGACCAGCTTCAAAATAAGGAACCTCAGGTTCTCACCTTCACCCTGCCACCAACCCGCTAAACCATCAACCTTCTGGACATCAGTTTTCCTCTCAGTCATCTGACCCAAGAAGGACTTTTTTATGACACTTTGATTATACTGGATCCTATGTGAGTCAGGAATGCTTTCTGCCGTGTACAAAGTGGTTTTGAGTAGTTGCTAATGGTGAAGGTAGGGAAATGGCAGCCTTTACTGTTGGGGAAATGGGAGCAAGAGCTATGATGGAGCGGGTATAGCAACAAGGCCTCTACTCATTCAGCGCTCCTATATCCAGGCCCCCTCTGTGGTGCCTCTCTACCTGTGGAAGGCAGGTCCCATTAAAGAGAAATGGATGGAAACTAAGGGAGGTTGAGACACTTGCCCACAGTTACAGAGCAGACAGGCCAGGGGTGGGGTTTGAACTCAGAAGGTGTGACTGCAGAGTCCACGCTCTTAAATTCTTTTTTTTTTGTTTTTGTTTTTGTTTTTGTTTTTCGAGACAGGGTTTCTCAGTGGCTTTGGAGCCTGTCCTGGAACTAGCTCTTGTAGACCAGGCTGGTCTCGAACTCACAGAGATCCGCCTGCCTCTGCCTCCTGAGTGCTGGGATTAAAGGCGTGCACCACCACCGCCCGGCCACGCTCTTAAATTCTGAGTTCTGTAGGTTACCCTTAGCTGGAATCCAGACTCTGATTTTTTCTGTAGGCACTGTGTGTCTGCCATTTAATCTGCAGGCCACACCAGGCCCATGGGGAGTAGAAGATCTGCAGCCAGGGTGAAACAGCCCCAGTACTGAGAAGAGCAAGAGTAAAATGATGGTGACCAGAGTGTCTCCACATTATTAAAGGACCATTTAAAGAATTTTCAGACCAAAGCAAAAGATATTGCCTCCTCAGAAACAAACACGCAGACGCACAGGGATTCTGGAGTTAGGTGCATGTGTGCCATTCCTTAGCTGCCACCAGTAAGCTGCGTAGCCTTGGATAAGTCACTCTTTTTGGGCTACAATGCAGGGTAAATGGTAGCTAGGAAAACTGATTGCTGTGTGTTTAAAGGCAAGTGGCTGAAGTGACTAATTCCCTTTATCTTCCTTCCTTTGTACCCATTACCCTGTTCTCCTGCTTCTGGCACCCAGGAATCCTGACCTCCGTGAAGAGATGCTGGCATGTCTGGTCCAACCCAAGCCAGAGAACCATTAAGAAGGGGCCTTCATTCTGGATTCTCCGACAACACCAACATCCCAGCTGCGACGTACTGTCACTGATGAGAGACTGGGAAGGGAAAGCATATATATATAGATATATATAGATATAGATATATATATAGGAAACACCGCGTCCTTGCACTGCTCTGGCGCTGGCGGAGCTGTCAGCTGATGGCAACAACCGACATCTGCAGCAACCTTCATTTCCTTTGCAGACAAATTGAATTGGTGGGAATTTTTTTTTTTAGGAAAATATGTAACAATCATAATCTCTTCTTCCCTGGCCCCTTTCTCCTGCCAAACTACAAAAGCAGACCATGATGATTGTAGATGTCCCCTTGAACCTCGGCTGCACACACTCCAGGATGGGTGAGCACCCCGTTTGTTCTCCCTAGCCTCTGTTGCTCCCTCTAGTGCAAAGGAAGAGAAAAATAAGATCATGTCACCAAGCAAGAGAAGTCACAGCCGCAAGACACGCACAGTTCACTATTTTCCAAGAAAAAAAGAATGGAAGTCTCCCACTTGGAGAAGGGGGAGGAACGCTCAATTGTTATTTTCCGGGTCTTGACACTGGGCTGCGACATCCACTCTCTGTCCTTCTGCCCTCCCCACTGCACCCTTGACTTCGGCTCATCTTGTCTCCATTTTCTGTCTCAGCTCCCTCCTGCCTCTCTCCCCGACCCTTCTCTTCTGTGTCCTGGTCCTGCTGAGGGCCACTGCGGATGACTCTCATTGGAAGGAAAAGAGACTACGAGAGCAAAAGGAAGCCATGGGAAGGGAAGTAGACATTGTATGTTTCCGGTTTCTCATGATGGAGGTGCAGCTCATTAGGAGATTGTATGACTGTGATTTTAAGTTATGTATATTACATGTAACAGGATACAAATATTAAAATAAACTGTGCTGGTAAGTATGCAGCTGAAATTTTCAAGTTATAATTACCTGACTGTGATGTATCCCAAGGTTCCTAGATCTTGCCAAACTGGCCCAGCCGAGGACACTGGACTCTGGGTGTGGCCGGCTCCCAGTAGGGCTGACAGATTCAGTGTAGTGAAACTGTGTGTGGTGTTTGTAACTGGGTGATTGGTGGGGAGACTGGGGAGCCCTCCATGGAGAGGTGAAGGTTCGTCCAGAAGGAAACAACACAGATGTAGTCCCAAACATGTCAGGCCAAGATGCCTTCTCCCCCAGCAGTAGTTGTCCGGGCCTGGGCTGTGCTCTGGTCATAGGTTAGTCCTCCTAGCTCCGGTGTGGGCTTACTGCGGCTTTCAGTCCTCTTTCTGTTTTACTGTGACCAGGGTCTTTGTTTTGGTTTGTATTCTGCCATGTCTTGCCCTGCTCTTCACCTCCTTGTCACCATCAGTTCCTTCTCTTAAGGGAGGTAGTGCTCTGGCTGAGGTAGAAAACAGTCCTTCTAACCTGGTTTTCTGAAATACCCAGTCAGTCTTCCCCCTCTGCCTCTTCCATCGTGAATTGTGCTCTTTTTCCTGAGCTAAGGTAGCCATGATAAAGAGGCCATGAACACAGGGAAGGCCATGATTGATAGGCCATACTGCATTGCCAAAGGCCTCACCTATCCCAGAACGATAGTAGGTATGAGGAAGTGTTGTTCATGGCTCCATCTGCCTTAGACTCTGGCTTGTAAGACCTCTGTCAGTCAGTATCCAAGCCAGAAATGGCCTTGAGATGACAGGAGCCCTTGGGGAAAACCCCGCCACCAACTTGGCATCACACTCTGGCATATGCAGGCTCTTGGCTTGCTTGCCACGAACAGTGTCCCTTTCTGAAGAAAATGTCCTACGGTAATCCCATTTCACTCCTAGTCCTGCTAAGGAAGGCAGTTCATACATTTATTCAGCAAATGTTTATGAGTTGCCTGTTTGTGCCAGGCTCTGTTTTTAAGGTGGAAGGAGAAGTGGGGTGGGGGGCAGGGACCTGGGAAGCCACCGGACAAGCCTGTCCCTAACCATAGCTGGCTTGTTTCAAAACACGTCTCCACTCCCTCCATCTGATTAGACCTTGCCTGGAGTATCTCTCAGGGGGCCCAGGCTAGATGCGCCCTCATTGCCTGCTTATTAGTTACTCCTACGATGGACACCTTCCCTACTTACAGGTGCTGGCCTGACACAGGGCAAGAAGCTAGAACAGCTTTTCTCTGTGGCAGCTGAGAAGTAGAGCCAGGCTCTTAGACAGCAGAGTCAGCCATATGCCCTGGTGCAGGCTGGTAGGCCCGCTGCACTCCAGTGTGACAGAACATTTTCTCTGTTCCGGGATCTTTGTCCATTCTTGGTGGAGAAGCCACAGAACCTCCTGCCTGCCCTTTAGAACCTGCAAGCTCCTGCTGCTTCTGAGCCAAGAGCAGGAATGGCTCTATCCCCTTGGAATTGGGCTCAGGCCTCCCCTGCCTCTGCAGGAACTCCATGGCCTGCACACACTGGACGTACATACCTCAGAGGGAGGACCTTTGTTCAGAGGGTTGCACCTGCCCTGAATGTGACCCGCTTAGCCTGTGGGGTGTTAGAATTTAGGGAGATACTCGCTCCATGGATGTTCTGACCTTCTCCCCCCAGAGAGGCGGTCAGCACCCTGCCCAGGGAGGAGGGGACCGGCAAAGCTCAAATCTAGGGAATTGTTTCTTCCCCGTCCTCCACTCCATAGAGAATAAGGACGTTGTCTTGTCTGTCTTCAACCTATTTTTTTTGCCTGTTTTTGGTGTGTGTGTGTGTGTGTGTGTCATCTCTATCCAGTAGGCCAGGTAACAGAGTGGGAAAAGTCTCAGAGAGCAGTCAGAGTTCTGGGTGACCGTCTAGATGCAGCTCCTAACTTACTGCGTGACACCAGGCTACTTCATCCCAATCTAACTAAATGAGCAGGGTAAACTAGTTGCACCTAGCTAAATGAGCAGGGTAAACTAGTTGCACCCTGAGTCTTTTCCCTCTCTGTGTCTCACACACCTTTATTTTCCCAACTTTTGCTTTCTGTGGATCTTTTCCATGTGAAGGTATAGGAAGTGCCAGGACCTGTTTCAGTTTTTGAATCCTGCAAGCACATACCAAGACTGGCCTGAGACTGCATGAGCAACATCACTCTAAATATATATATATATTTTTTTTTCAAAAAGCACCTTACCAACCAACTGCAATGCTGTCATGTCCCCTCTCTCCTCTCTTGTCCCCATGCTCCCCCACCTCAGTGCTCCGTGCTGTATGCGTGTGCTCTCTGTTCTTGTATACTCAATAAAAGTGAAATAAATGTGTTTGATGCTGAACCATGGACTCCCTCAGCCTCCCTTCTCTCCCTCCTTTCTCTCTCCTCTCTAGCCTCGGTGCTGGTACAAATTCCCAATGTAGAACACATGTTTTGTTTTGTTTTTGAGACAGGATCTCACCACATAGCCCTAGCCTGGCACTCAGAGATTCTCATACCTCTACCGTCCTAGTGCCGAGATTAAAGTCATGCGTCCAGCCAGGCTCTAATGTAGAACAATTTTAATCAACAAAGTCTGGAGTTCCTACTGTGGCCCAGGCCTTGGCTTAGGCTCTATGGGTTCAATGGCACACAGGGCAAAGTCCTTACTGTTGAGGGCTTTCTGTCCAGTGGAGCAAACAGTGAGACAGGAAAGACAGGTTAGAGAGATCAGCTCTAGGAAGGAAACGCCGAGAAGCAGTAGAGGTCACTTTAACAAGGCCAAAGTTGAGAGTGTAGCTCAGTGTGTGCTTAGCATGTGTGAGGCTTTGTGTGTGATCCTCAGCACCACAAAGGGGAAAACTGGTTAGCCAATTAAGGACCTCCCTAAGGAAGTCATTTTTGAGCTTAATAAAGAGAAAGACCCAGTAAGGCGAAAACCTTGAATAAGAACTTTCTAGGCAGAAGGGACAATAAGTATGTGGGTCCCAGGACCTGGAGTGGGGAGGTGTAGCATAATCCATCCAAAAGAAAACCGAACCCCCTCTGTGGGAGCCTTGTAAACAACGTGCCCACAATCCTGCCACGTGCTTCACATCGTCATGCCACCTGTTATTGACTTAACTTTTCTGTAAAAGTAACTCACTTGGAAAACATTTAAGAAAGGAAATTAGGGGACTGGTGAGATGACTCAGCACTTACCATCAAGCCTGATAACCTGAGTTCATTTCCCCAGCCCCTCATGGTGGAAGGAGAGGTCTGAGTCCTGCGAGTTGTCCTCTGATCTTTACATGCACATCATGGCACACGTGCTTCCCCAGACAGACAGACAGACACACACACACACCATAAAATATTAAAAAATAAAAACAAAAATGGAGCTAGGGATGTAGCTTGCCTAGCATGCACTAGGCTTTAGGTTCAACCCAATAGTACTGCAAAAATTAATAACTTTAAAAATTCCAAAGGTAAATAACTAGTGCCACTTGCCAAAGAAAAGCATATCCACAGAAATAAATGGACTGGGGTGTATAGTGAGTATGCTGGGGGTGAGGTGGGATTACACAGCAATGAATAAAGATTAAAATCATAATTACATAATCTCAATTATTCCTTTGGGTCACTTAGGGTACACATTCTACAGTTTCTGTTTTATCCTGTTAAGAAAAGCACCCAGATCACCATTCTATATCTCTTCAACTCTCACAAAGCAAGTCTGTTTTGTTTTGTTTTGTTTTTTAAGACAGGGTTTCTTTGTGTAGTGCTGGCTGTCCTGGAACTCTGTAGACCAGGCTGACCTCGATCTCAGAGATCTGCCTGCCTCTGCCTCCAGAGTGTTGGGATTAAAGGTGTGCCCCAACATTACCCAGCCAAAACAAGTCTTTTTTTCCACTTATGATTATTTTTCAGAGTTGAAGTTATCTGTACATACCATCCTAAATACTTTTTAAAATGTACATTCTGAATATCTTGTCATTCCAGATACCATTACTGTTTTTCTCTGTAAAGCCAGTTCACTAAATGACACAAAGGCCACACAGTGACAAGAACGCATTCTTCTCTAGAGTCCTGTTTGCTGTGAGAGGCAACGATCACAAGGAGCTCCGTGAATGTTTTCCAGACCTTTCCTTGTTGGTTTCTTTTAATGAGCGATTACTTTTAGAATCCTTGAATAGGACTTAGTTTACAAACATTAGGCCTCTGTGCCTCCTGGACCTGTAAAACTAGTTTCTCTGCTTCCAGGGGAAAACTGGGATAATGTAAATCATTGTTTTTCTCAGCTTGGGTTGAAGAGGGTAATGAAGCAATTTCTAGACACATTTTTGGTCACAGTTGTCCAGTGTTCTGTGAATTGGAGCCTGGGTTGCTGCTAAACTTCTTTCGAAGCACAGAACAGCTATCTTCAACTAAGAATTACCCGGCCCCAAATGTCCATGGTGCCAAAGTTGACAAATTGTGATTCGGATGAACATAGTTCCCAAAGTTGGATTCCCAGGCCACCATCTTCATATCCCACAACTTTTGTGTCCAGTGTTAAATGCCCTGAGTCTCTGAAAAGATGATGAAGCCATCTGAAACAGGAAGCCCAGAGACACCACATAGCTCAGCTCTGAAGATGGCAGTGGAAAGGAGAGGGATGAAGCTGAGCTGCTTCCCAAGGAACATGGGACTGACAGGGCAGGTTGAGATTGATGTGCCTCTGGGCAACCTTGTGGTAGCTCAATGTGATGAACCACGATTGCCCCATCTAGCCTGGTCTGCGAAATTGTGAGAGGGACATATTGAGGAATTCAGCTATCACTGGGGAAAGTATGACAGACAAGGAACAGCAACACAGGGACCAGAACTCCAGCGAGATCATGTTTTACATCCTGGTCCTGCACTCTTCGGATCTAGGCCCCTCTTTGAACCTCGGCTTTCTCTTTCTAATTACCAAGTTTTCATCCCCATCCTGTGTCATTTTTCTCTCTTAGAATTGTAGCACCAGCAATAAGACACACTCAGCAGCAAGGGAGACTCATTCTTGGTTAGGAACAGAAATAGGAGCTAGATCAACCTCTTGACCAATTGGGGTTGGGGAGATGCAGGTATAGTGCAAAAGAAATGAGACCAGTAAAGGGGTCAGAGGACTCCTAATCTTTCCGGGAATGGCAGGGGCTTTCCAGGAATTTCCAGGCATGCTTTTGTGGTTCCTTTTAGTTGACGACTATCATAGTGCCGGAGTATGCCACTTAAAAGGCAGACAGGTGACGATGAAGTTAGAGGTGATTTGTCTTTTGTGGTCTCTGTCAGCCATCTTAGATTTCACCCGATTTTGGTAAACTAACCTGAAAAAGAGATTGGAGGTCTTTAAAAATCCTGACTTCAAAGATAAATAAGATTACAATAGGGTAGAAAATCAGGCAGGTAAAGTCAGCAGTACAAGATTAGGGAGGGTCACACACTGGCTATGGTTATGTAAAGATTAGAAACAGTGTCCAAGTGGCATACCCGATGAATTTTGGTGCTGTTTAGCCCTCTCCATCACATAAGGCAATTCTTTGCAATACATGACATATATCTCCTAATGGCTCTGGGACCTAGCGCAAGGCCAGACCCACAAATGGTCATTTACTATATACCACATTATTATTAGTAGGTAATTAACACACAGTGTATCTAAGACAACTAGCTATGGAGTAGGTTCTAAAGAAATGGTGAAGAAAAAGACAGGCAGGTTTCCTTACTCAGTGCACATTTATAGCTTGCCTGTGATATTCTGTTAGACCTGCAAGACACAGGGCGATCCTTACCAAGCAGATTGCCGTGGTGGCTGTTGAAGGAACTGGTTCTCCTTTCAGGCAACAGCCTTAGTTTCTGAAACTCTACCTAGAGACGAGTGTGTCTAGAATCTGGGACTGTGTGGTAACAGGGCATCTTTGACTGTGACTGGCATACTGAAGTGGCTAAAGAGGGCCGACCATGACTGATCTTGCCTACTGGGTGCCACCACTTGGACCATGCTTTGGTGCCCATGTCTGCTTGAGACTAAAGGACTATGGCTGGTGAGTATGTTTCTGGAAGGGGAAGTGCACAGTTTAATTAAAATTGTTATCCACAATTCAGGCGGTAAAATGAAACACTAAGAAGGAAAACCAAGGCTTTATCGGGAGGAACCTGCAAGCACGGGCCAATTCTTCTGCGTTCTGGGGCTTCGCCGGACCACTTTTTCCGTAACACCTCTCCGGTGCTAAAGCCGCCGAACTTCCGTCCCCTTTCCGCGGAGCCCGAGCGTGAGGCTTTACGGTGAGTGTCGGCTCTTGGTACTTCTTTCGTCCTCTGGTTTCGTTGTGTGTCGCCAGGTCACCTCGCTTCTCCGCTCAGAACGCGGAGTGCGTTTAATTAGGCCCCTGTCTTCGAGCCAGCCGAGTTTGTGGGTTTGTGGGCTGGTGTCTCTGGAGGCCTATCTCTCTGAGATCCTCAGCAGGGACATTGTGATCAGGCTTTCTGGGGCCTACGATGTAACTTTTTCTCCCCTTTTAACTGTAGAGCTTGGAGACCAGAGACCTTATTCTCACTCGATCTGGTTCTGCCCACCTCTCTGCGTTGCTTCCGGTAAGTCACCCACCGGCCTCCTGACTTTATTTAAATGTGTGTTGTATTTTATTAGATAAAACTTTTAAGCATCGCGTATGTGCTAGGGATGTAGGACTCGAGTCTTACGGTAATGGAAGGCCTCAATCAAGCACACAAGTTACACACCAGTCACTGGAATGGACCGACAACAAGAGTAATTACGGAACAGGGAGATTTTACCAAAGTCAGGACAATCATTTGGCAAAGTGCTGTGGGTAGTTTTCTCTGCTTTGAGGGTCAGAAAGAAGTCAGTGTGACTGGATTAGTCGTTGGGGGTGGGGGTGGTATTAGATAGCTGAAGGGTTGCCAAGGGTTTTTCGGATCATAGTAAGGATTTTATGTTCCCTAAAGCCACGTGAGGAGAGAGAGAGAGAGAGAGCGCGCGCCAGAGCCAGCCGCATAGTGCAAGGAAGTGCGGTTTCTGTGTTGGCGCTATAGAGATGACTTGCCTGTTCTTCCAGAGGTCCTGGCCTTGGTTCCTACCACCCTCATGGTGCTCACAACCATCTCCAACTCCAGTTTCAGGGAATTCAATACCCTCTTCTGGCCTCTGTTTGATGTTTTTCATTATTTCAGATTAGCTGTATGTCTAAAACTGATTTCTTAACTCAAGTTATGTCTTGCAGTTTGAAGAAGTGCTGACTTATGAGCATTTCTCCTGTTTTTGAGGTAAAGACAATAAAGTGTGTTCCTAACATTTTTTTTGTAAAAAGGATTTTTTTTCATATGTTTTGTTTTACGTAAAAGAGTAAACAGAATTAAGCACTTGATTTTTCTATTTGTGAATTTTTGGGGTGGAGGGGGGAGCATTTTTGAGACAGGATTTCTCTGTATAGCTTTGGAGCCTGTCCTGAAACTCACTTGTATACCAGTCTGGCCTTTAACTCACAGAGATCCACTTGCCTCTGCCTGCCTTCCAAGTGCTGGGATTAAAGGCATGTGCCACTCTGTGTAAAATGAAAATACTTGGTAGTTGGGAGTCTTGCTTTGCAGATGTTTCTGTTGGGGTTCAATAAAGACCCTGTATAGTGCAGGTAATCTGTTTGTTGGTTGAGTTAGTAAGTGACTTTAGTAAAAGTTGAAGTAGTTGATTGACTTTAACTGGTTCATGTTGAAACTTTTTTTGTTTTTGTTTTTTGAGACAGGGTTTCTCTGTAGCTTTGTAGCCTGTCCTGGAACTCTCGAACTCACAAAGATCCGCCTGCCTCTGCCTCCCGAGTGCTGGAATTAAAGGCGTGTGCCACCACCACCCGGCTGCTAGGTTAGTTTTAAACAAACCTTTTATTTTCCCTCACTTTCAACTAGGTTTTTGATGAGCTTGAAAATCTCTCCACTCCTCAAACCTTTTTATTAATTTTATACGCTCATGGGAAATTAGGCAGCAGATTTGATCTGGTCATTTTTGATAGATCCTATGGTACTCTCTGGTAGCAGGATTTAGGTAGAATGTAGTTTAAAACGATTTTAGCATAGTTCTAGTTTAAAATAGGCCATGCGTATTTTTTTTCATCCTTACCCTCTGTTCCGAGAAAGACTTGGATGCAGATTTTTGAGTGTGCAGTGAACACAGGCCTGTGGTACCAGTAGTCAGGCTTTGGTACTGTGTGACCTTGGTCATGTCACCTCTCTTGAAGTGGTGCCTCTGTAGTGGTAGAGTGAAGACTCTTGCTTGTTAAATCAAAGCCCCAAAATTTCTTTGATCCTGATTTTCTTAGACAGATGCAGGATTCCCATGAGGATAAAGGGAGTTACTTCTGTCAGGATCGAATTCAATATGTGACACAATGTGCAAGAAATGAAGTAACCTTCCCATGTTCTGGTCAACTCATTCTCTTCTTTTTTCTCTGCTTTTCTAGAAGACAAGAAAGGGTCCTGCTTTTGGCCACCTACAACTGGCCCCATGGCTTCCATGCAGATGGATCCTGAGTTAGCCAAGCAACTCTTCTTTGAAGGAGCCACCGTGATAATTCTGAACATGCCCAAGGGGACAGAGTTTGGCATTGACTACAACTCCTGGGAGGTGGGACCCAAGTTCCGGGGTGTGAAGATGATCCCTCCTGGCATCCACTTTCTCCACTACAGCTCTGTGGACAAGGCCAATCCCAGGGAGGTGGGCCCTCGGATGGGCTTCTTTCTTAGCCTGAAGCAGCGGGGACTGACAGTCCTTCGCTGGAATACAGTCCAGGAAGAGGTAGACTTGTCTCCAGCTCCAGAGGCTGAAGTAGAAGCTATGAGAGCCAATCTCCCCGAGTTAGACAAGTTTCTGGGCCCCTACCCATATGCGACACTCAAGAAATGGATCTCACTCACCAACTTCATCAGTGAGGCCACCATGGAGAAGCTGCAGCCGGAGAGCCGGCAGATCTGTGCCTTCTCGGACGTGCTGCCTGTGCTCTCTATGAAGCACACCAAGGACAGGGTGGAGCAGAATCTGCCCCGCTGTGGTACCGAGTGCAGAAGCTACCAGGAGGGCTTAGCCCGGCTACCTGAGATGAAACCCAGGGCTGGGACAGAGATCCGCTTCTCAGAGCTGCCCACTCAGATGTTCCCGGCAGGTGCCACACCAGCAGAGATCACCAGGCACAGCATGGACTTGAGCTATGCTCTTGAGACTGTGCTCAGCAAGCAGTTTCCTTGCGACCCCCAGGATGTACTTGGTAAGGAGGAATATTAGGCTTTTTTGGGGGAGGATGCTAGTGGGGGTGTTTTAGAATAGAGGGCTCATATTGGATTATCTAGTTCAGAGTTCTTAAAGGAAGCTAGGAGGTAGATCCCCTAGTCAATATCATACATATATATCTTTGCTCTTAGCCTCAAGATTTTAAGTCAAGAGATCTAAACAGGGCTCCAGCAGTTTGGCTGTCTGGCTATTCATCTAATTAGTTGAGCATCTTAAGTGAACCTGTGCACATAATCCTATGTTTGTTAATCAGTGGCATAGCCTCGCTCTGTAGAGAGAAAAAAATTTGGTGGATAGAGTGGTCACATTGAGACCAGAGCCCAAGGCTCCTAGTTGCTAGGCCAATTCTGTCGATTTTCCTATAAGCCCCTATCTGGCACCTCACTTTGCTTGAGCTCTTAAAATGTTGGTCTCTTCCCTGACTTAGACCAGGGCTTTTATTTTTATTTTAATTGTTATAGTTTGATTGCTGCTTGCGCTCTCTTGATTTAAAATAATATGTATTTATCACAGAGTAAAAACAAAAATAAAATTTACTCTAAGTCTTAGATCTAGAAATAAACATTTTCACAGTTCAGTAAATTTTTTCTCTCTTCACTGTGTATTTCTATACATTTCATTTGTCTTGTATTTCAGTCTTTTAAACTTCAGTTATATTCTAAGAGTACGTGTGGTCTTTATAGAAACAAGATTGTAGAGTAGTTTTTTATGATGTGCTGAGTATTCACGTGTCGCTGCTCACCTACTCAGTGTCCAGAGCTACAGGACCAGTTCTCAGTGGTTACTCCTTAAGATGCTCCTCTTTTTATGGTATAAATATAGCCTAATAAGCACTCTTAAGTGTCACTATGCCTAGGCTTAGGGTTAGTTACACTGTGCTTGTTGCCAGCTTTTGCCTCCTGACCAGGTGGCAGGAGGCCGTTCATTACTTTAGACAGCACTCAGCACAGTTTCTTGGTGAAGGCCTCTTCAATTCAGCGGTTGAAACATAGCTTCTTCTTTTTTTTTTTGGTTTTTCGACACAGGGTTTCTCTGTGGCTTTGGAGCCTGCGCTGGAAATAGCTCTTGTAGACCAGGCTGGTCTCGAACTCATAAATATCCGCCTGCCTCTGCCTCCCGAGTGCTGGGATTAAAGGCATGCGCCACCACCGCCCGGCGAAACATGGCTTCTTATTTCCATCTCTATTTCTCAAATACTAATGACAAGCATTTGTCCTGTTGTTTGTGCATTCATACACATGCCACATGTGGAAGCCAAAGGTCAGCCCCTCAGGTATTATTCCTTAAGCACTACTAACCATTTTCTTTTGAGACAGGTTCTCTCATTGACCTAGAACTCAGCAAGCAGACTAGGCTAGCTGGCTAGTAGAATCCAGGCATCTGCCTGTGTCTGCCTCCCCAGTGCTGGGATTGTAAGCACTTGTACCATCACTCCAGCTTTTTAAATTCTGGTTCTGATACCTGACTCTGGTCCATGTGCTTGCAAGACAAGTGCTTCACTGACTGAGCATCTCCCCAGCCCCTTACACCTTTAACACCTGTCCTTTTCTTATAAATTGTCCAGGGCATTTACATAGTTTTCTGTTGGTGGAGGATGGTGAGAATTTTTTTAGACCTTTTTATATCCTTAGCTGAACTGATGATACAACAGACATTTTAAAGGGGGCATCTTAATGCATGACATAATAATATAAAATTAGTTAGTGTAATTAATATAAATTTCTCTGTGTAATAGCTATAGCTGTCCTGGAACTCACTTGGTAGACCAGGCTAGCCTCAAACTCACAGAGATCCGCCTGCCTCTGCCCCTTGAGTGCTGTTATTAAAGGCATGTGCCTCCATGCTTGGCTGATTCATTCTTTTTATGGCTCATATATATGTAGCTTAAATTTATGACCACCTTTGAAGCCAGGGAGAATGTGTCTGGTGAGTCAGTGTGAGTGTGTTTGTTTATTTAGAGTCAAGGTCTTGCTCTGTAACCTGGATGGCCTGGAACTTGCAGTTGCAGTGAGCCCCCTGCCCCCACCCCCTGAGTGCTGGGATTACAGATTCTATTATGACAACTAGCTCAGGTATAGTCTGTCTGGTAGGCAGAGCCCCAGTTAATTGAACATTCATAATGGCTTCTGGATTGTCAGGTTTTTGTTGGAGACAGGTATCAACTGGAGATTCAGATAGGAACTGGCATTTTGAGTATGTCCCGTATTATTCTAAGTGTTTACTAGGCACTGTAGTAAGTAACTTACTCTTCATTATAACTATCAAATAAGGAAACGAGGTGTAAATGAATTATAAAACTTGCCTTAGGTCACACTTCTGCAAAGTAGTAGAGCTGGGATTTGAATCTAGGCATTTTGGCTCCAAAGCCCATGCTCTTAGCCACTAGGCTGCTCAGAGATGAAATCAGAGCCCCGTGATTGAATAAACAAAATAAGCTGACAGGTAAGCTAGCCCTGGAATAAGGATTTAGGAATTTCCTGCCGTGGGAGATTCTAGAAGTGTTTCTACCCAGCATCAAATCTGTTACAGCTTTCCATCATTCAAAACAGTAGCTATACAGTCTTGGGCACGCCCTTGACCTCATCTTAAAATGAGGGAAATACTGCCTTCCCTGATGACCTAGAGGAACTGGGCTGAGAATTGAATGTGGTGTGTAATGCAGCTTTTCACCGGCCCTATAGAAGCTCTGGGAAGCTTAGAATACTAGCCACTAAAGTGACCTTTTCAGTGACATGGAAATGTTAAGAATTGGTTGTAAAATACTTTGCACTGATCTTGTTTTTACAAATTCTGGGGTCCATTTCTCTGTTTAGCCAAAATCTCTGAGTTGACCAACTGGGCAGCTTTACTTACTTTTTTGTAAGTTTTAGAATTTATTATTTTTACTTATCCCTGTGTGTGTCTGTGTTTGTGTGTGTGGTGGGTATGTGTATGAGTACACAGAGACCAGACGAGGATTTCAGATCCGCTGTAGCTGGAATCACAGGTAAATGTAAGATGAACTAGGGTCCTCTGGAAGAGCAGCAAATACTCTTAACTCCTGAGCCACCTCTCTAGCTCTGGGCAGGTTTGCTTTTAATGAAATCTAATTATTCTAATGGGTAGGTTTAGGATCCACCTCCTGAAATGCGAGGCATGTAGTAGTACTACTGCTTTTCTTGGGACCCATTTTTGTGTAAAGACCTAGCCACAGTTTGGTGTCCCATGGTTTGAATTTTTAGCAGTTGAGCAAGTATTTTCTGAGTGCTTGTTAGGTACAGAATCCCATCCTAAGTTCTGTTGGAGTGACAAGGGTACAAGGCTCCCTGTTGCTAAGGTCTAGTGTAAATGGTGGCGTTGTAAATCATGTAGGGACGTGCCAGCTGGTTGCCTTGCTATGGGGATCACTGTTCTCTCTGTTCCTCCTAGGTGAGCTGCAGTTTGCCTTTGTGTGCTTCCTGCTGGGCAATGTATATGAGGCATTCGAGCACTGGAAGCGGCTCCTGAACCTCCTGTGTCGGTCAGAAGCAGCCATGGTGAAGCACCACACCCTGTACATCAGCCTCATCTCCATCCTGTACCACCAGCTTGGTGAGATCCCTGCCGACTTCTTTGTGGACATTGTCTCCCAGGACAACTTCCTCACCAGTACCTTACAGGTGAGCAAACTATGGGCTGACACATGCGGGTCACAGGAAAGCACCCATGTGAGAGCACCCTCATGAGCATTACCTTCTTTCTTGCTATTTTTCCATGACTCTAATATTTCTTGAGTTTACTTCTTAACCTTGAGGTGTTTCCTAATTCTCTATCATCTACTGTGTTGTAAACACCTCTGTGCCACAGATCCTCTCTCTGGCCTCGTCCTGGGTACTTAGAATTTGAATCCTTTCCACCACTTTGGACTGCCTAGCTGTATTACCGGTTTTTTATTACTGTAAGGAAATAACTGACACATCCTACTTTGAAATAAAGGGATTTATTTATTAATTTATTTTTTATTTCTTAAATTTAGTTGTGTGCCATGGGATGCTGTGGAGGTCAGAGCTTAGCTTGTGGGAGTTGTGTGGTCTCTGAGGATTGAACTTGGGTCATCATGCCTGTGCAGTAAGGGCTCTTATTCAATGAGCAATCTTGCAGCCCCAGCAGAGGCTTATTTAGCTCATGATTTTGGAGGCTCAGAGCTCAAAACCTGGTGGCCTTACTGGTGACAACTTCTTTGAAGAACCCACTGTTGCCACATTAATCCTTCCCAAGAACATTGTCCTTGTGAGCTAAGAGCCTCTCACCCGGCCCCGCCTCTTGGCATCACCAAACACATGGAGCTTCCAAGGCACAAACCATGGGGGATAAATAAACCCCAGCTAAGCCAGAGCACCAGCTCAAACATCTTACAGGTCTTGCTGAAGCTCTGAGTTGCTGCAGCTAGTGAGGCAGAGTTTTGGAACTCATTATTCCCAAAGAAACATCTGCAGCTCCTTAGATCTCATTTAAGCATTAAAGTAACTTTGATTTCCTGTTCAAACAAAATGTGCCAGTGCAGAGATTCTCTGACAGAAAAAGTGAAATTTGCTTTTAACTTGGCAATTAAATTTTCATTATGAGTAGTAATTAGGGAAGGAGCTTCAAACAACTTAGAATCTTCATCCTGTGCTATTTCCTCCCTTGGCAAACAGATTAGTTTCCTTTCTGTACTTGGGACAGCCTCCGTCACTCACATTTTGTAACTTTGTAAAGTATAGCAGAAAAGCAGCTAGTTGTCCGTTTCCATAGCTTCTGTACCACCAGTGTCTGTCTTCCCTGTGTGTGATGCCCCATGAGGCCTGTTCCGTGCAAGATGTTCCTCACTTATCTCTCATCTCACCCACAGAAGTATTTGTTAATGTCTGTTGGGTAGCAAACACCATATTTATTATGTTATATGATGTCTAAGTTACTTTTTCTGTTGCTATGACACCCTGACAGAAGCAACTTTGTGGAATCCTATTCCATAAAGGGTTAGCGACAGCAGCAAGAGTTTGAGGCAGCCGGTCACATCACATGCAGAGAGTGGTGAACTCATGTGTTGAACCCACTTGCTGCTCTTTACATAGTCCAGAACCCAGCCTAGGGACGAGTGGGTGGATCTGTATACGACAGTTAATCTAGTCAACCAAGTCTGTATACAGATATGCCCAGAGACCCTTCTCTTAGGTGATTCTCAGGTGATTCTCCATCTCTCTTATCAGATTGGCAGTTGAGATGAACCATCACATGTCAGCTCCCTGGAACCCTGTTGGACAGACCAGATTATTTTCATTTTTCAAATGAAAAAAATAAATTAGAAAGGTTAAATCATTGATTTACACTAGAAAGTAGAAGTCAGGATTTGCATAGGAGCTCGGAATTGGTTTGGCACTTAATGCTCTTGTCCCAAGGTATTGAATGCAGCGTAGGTCTCCCCGCATCCCCACCCCACCAAAAAAATCCTGTGGATGTTGTTTCTCAGAGGCAGAGAACGCTTTTCCAAAATTGCCATGCTATTGCAGTCTCTGTAATTAGGCAGCAGGCAGTTTCCTGGAAATTCTGGCATTTGGAGGGCTTGTGCAGACTATGGTGATGTATCTGTCAAATGATGGCTTGAGCCTGGCATGTTCTACTTGAGAAGAATTAAACTGCCCTTTTCTGTTCTTTATAGAATCTCTATCCCCCTCTACTATGGGGATCCTCCTCACAAAGTCACTGGGCTGCCAGGCAATTGCTAACTGGCCTGCATCGGTGGCGGCAACCATGGGGAACGATGCAGTCTAGGGGATGACATACTGCCCTCATGATGTGAGTGGATGTCACATAAGAACAGGAAAGCTGTGGTGTTGCTGGCTTGTGTTGCAGCAGTGATCTCAAAGTACCAAGGACCCAGCTGGACTCCTGGATGCTCGTGTGGGTTGTGCAGTGCTGGTGGTTTGGAATTTTCTCTGGACAAGACATTTGATATCATTTGTTTTGTTTTGGGGGTTTGTTTTTAGACAAGCTCTCTAGCTCCAGCTAGCTTCAAACTCCCATTGTAGCCAAGTATTCAAGCCTTGAATTTCAGATTCTCTGTTAGCCACCTCCCAACTCCTGGAATTACAGGTGTGTCAAACACATCCAGTTTATGTGGCATTGGGGATAAAACCCAAGGTCTCACACTCTGCTTCCTGAGCTATACCAGCTGGTGTCATTATATGGAAATGTTCAGGACATATGCCTTTAAAATAGTACATACTAAATGTTTTTGAGCACCTTTTCACACAAATAAGAATACAAATAAGACTTAGCTGGGGCTCCTGTCCTCAAGGGTTCATTGATTAGGATTCACTGACTGAGCCCCTGCTGCATGTGAGATTTTGCTCTAGAAGTGAGAATGTCACTGAACAAGCGTGTCAGAGTCCCTGTCAGCAGGAAATAAACTGATGAATTAACTGAAGAATTCCAAATAGTAGTGTCACAGAAGCCATACCTGCCCTTGTATCTTGTCCTAGCTGGGAATTTTGGTCTCCACCAGACTACATCAGAGTTTATTAACCTCCATGGTTATCTTGTTAAAGCATCTGCTTCCCACACTGCTGCCTCTGTTGCTCCGAAATGCAGCTCTGATCCTGTTTCTCTGTGGCTCTCCCTTTTGCTTAGGAAATTTAAATGTGCCAGCCTTGACCCCAAGGCTCAGTGTTCCTTGGCTCTTAGCCTGTTCTCTAGCTGCCCTTTCCTCCTGTCAGGGTAGTGTCAATGGTCTGTGCACAGCAAGCTCCCAGACTGGCCATGCTGTTTTATTCTTTTTTTTCCTTTGAGAAGGGATCTTGCTTTGTTTCTAAGGTTAACTTTGAACTCCTGGACACAAGTGATTCTAGCAGTCCAAACAACTGCAACTACCCACATGAACACTGTGTCTATACTTCCTGTGTTTTAGTTGTAAAAAGCACATCTTTTGAGTTTGATTTCCTCTCGGCACATTTAAAAATGTTCAGAGCAGTATTAACTGTAAGCATGTTTTTCAGAATGTTCTCTGGAGCCTCATATAACAGAAACTTTGCATCCATATTTCAAGCCTTCTGGACTGAAGCTGATTCTCTACAGTCTGTCATGTCCTTCCCATACTCCCTCTTTGTGAGGCCCTCCCTTGTCTCTGCCTCCTCCTAGTAGTCTTAGCCTGCTCTGGACTTGCCACAAGCATCCTGCAAGGCTTATGCTTCTGAAGTGAATACAGCAGTCCTCATGGAGCCAGGAGCCTGCATTTTCCCCCTCATTGATTATTGTCAACACCTAGCATTTGACCTGTGTTACTGCCTGTTTTTTTTTTTTTTTTTTTTTTTACATGTAAAGCATTTATAATTCCTTTGGCAGTGTAAATATATGTATAAACAATAAAGTCTAGCAAAGGGCATCTAAGGGTACATCTAAGAGGGAATGGTGGATTCTGACTGGGGTTAATATTTGAGGGGTTTGAGGGGTTCTAGAATAGTTTTATATGAGCGACATTGATATTTCCAAAGGCACGGTGTGGACTAGGATATTATAAAACCTTTTTTCCAATGTCTTGGCAGTGAGAGTCCGATTCCTCACACAGAGGCACTCACTTGGGGTTTTTGTAACTGAATGAATCAGACCTTAAAAGCTTCCTCAGCTTGCTGCCTGCTCTCTCTGCCACTGCTTGAGTGGAGTTGGCTTCCTTGCTTAGAAGCATAAATGTCTACTGTCCATGGAGAGAGACTGGTGTGTGTGTGTGTGTGTGTGTGTGTGTGTGTGTGTGTGTGTGTGCACTTAAAGACATTAAAGGCAGCCATATTAGTGTGCATGAAATCAATCCTTTATGACCTCAGCCATTGATTTTTTTTTTCCTCCAAATTTCCCAAGTGAGACACTTGAATAAATGCCACTGACTTTTACAAATCCCTTGGATTTAGCTTGAATAAAAATAATTTGTTTTACAAAAAAATTTTTTCCTCTTATTTAAAGTAATTTAACATAATTTGTTTAAAGCTAGTGAAAAGATAATCTGGAATTAATAGTGTGTGGGAAAGAGTTATGCACAAAATAAGAATTCTAACTGCCGATTGTAGTATTTAGGCATATAATCACATAACCCGTGGTGTTTGGAGATCTTGTTGTGTTTTTATAGCTGTAAATGCATTCCAAACAAGCATTGTGCCTTATTACTATTCTGGGTGTCATCTTTAACAATTATATATGTAGGGTTTTTTTTTTTTTGGTCTTATTTTTGAGATGAGTGGGGCCTTATGTATCTCATTCTCACCTCAAACTTACTTTGTAGATGTACATGATCTTTAACTTCTGATCCTCCTGCCTCTCCCTCCCAAGTGCTAGGTTTAGTGGCATGTGCCACCATGTGCAGGTTATGTGTTGCTGGGGATGGAGCCTAGGGCTTTGTACTTGTGAGGGATGCACTCTACCAACTGAGCTATAGCCCTAGTCTTAATAATGTCTACAATGTTTTATCATAAACTTTTTTTAAGATTTATTTATTCATTTATGTATAGTGTTCTGCCTGCATATATGCCTGCAGGCCAGAAGAGGGCAACAGATCTCATTATAGATGGTTGTGAGCCACCATATGGTTGCTGGGAATTGAACTCAGG
>JAQHUG010000345.1:203663-229445 GCA_028555095.1 Dicrostonyx torquatus | reverse complement strand
GGACAATGAGAACTGGAGAATTCTGGGAAGAGAAAAAGCTGAATCTGTAGTTGTCACCCAGACACAGAGGAAGCAAGATGAGAAGGCTTTGCTGATAAAAGGTACCAAGCCTTATGGCTAATACAGACAAGAATTATGGGCTAATTTAAGATGTAAGAATTAATTAATAAGAAGCATGAGCTAGCTGGGCAGTGGTGGTGCACGCCTTTAAATCCCAGCACTCAGGAGGCAGAGGCAGGCAGATCTTTGTGAGTTCGAGGCCGGTCTACAAGAGCTAGTTCTAGAACAGGCTCCAAAGCTACAGAGAAACCCTGTCTCAAAGAAAAAAAAGAAGCCTAAGCTAATAGGCCAATCAATTTATAATTAATATAGACCTCTGTGTATTTCTTTGGAACTGAACTGCTGTGGGACTGGGCAGGACAGAAACCTCGGTCAACATAAACTGTTTGGCCTATTAACTCAGACTTCTTATTAACTATTTCTTACAACTTAAATTAAACCAAGTGACAAATCTTTACAGTGTACAAAAGCATTATCCATGGTGCAGATAAATAAAAATAAAAACTTTAAAAAATGTATATATCTATGTATATATGTACATATATGAATATATATGCACGAGTGAAATAAAGATATGAACTGAGCATAGTGGTGTACACATTTAACTCCAGCACTTGGGAGGCAGAGGCAAGTGGATCTCTGTGAGTTGGAGGCCAACCTCGTCTACAAAGTGAGTTTCCAGGACAGCCAGGGCTATTACACAGAGAAACAGTCTTAAACAAAACAAAACAAAAAGATATTGCTGGGATTACAGGTGTGCACCACCATGTCTAGCTCTTTTGTTTAGTTTTGGTTTTCTGAGACAGAGTTTCACTGTCCCTGGCTGTCCTGGCGCTCACTCTGTAGACCAGGCTGGACTTGAACTCACAGAGATCTGTTTGCCTCTGGGTGTGTACCTCCACCTCCTGGCTGCTGTTTGGTTTTGAAAAGAAAGGAGATTCTGATGCATGCTAAAACATGGATGAACCTCGAAGACATGTTAAGTGGTATAAGCCAGCACAGAAGAACAGATGCTGTATACTTCCTCTTACATGAGGTTCCTAGCCTAGTCAGATTCCTAGAGACAGGAAGTAGAAAGAAGAAAACAGAAAGAGTGTTGCTAAAAGCCAGGGGAAGGGAATGATAGGGAACTGGTGTTCATGAATGGTTTCTGCTGGAGAAGATAAGAAGTTGGTGATAGTTGCACTATGGGAATGCACTTAGTGCCACTGGCTAATCACTTTAAAAAAGTTAAGACGGTAGCTGTATCTATTTTACCACAATTTCAACAATGGTAATGCGTTTTTAAATGAACATTAAAGACAGCTTTTTAGAGGAATAGAAGCCTCAAACTGGTATTCTGTGGTCCACTTAGAAGATGAGAGCAGCAATTCAGTCTTGTTGGCTGAGGGCCTGGGACTTTATGGGATTTCAAGGGCTATGTGTCTCCCCAAACTTATTTACACCACCTGGTATAACTATCTTTTCTTCTGTGCTATTGCCCAGGTGCCTTGAAGATCTTAACACCTCCCTAGGTGGGGCAGCAGTGGTAACTCTGATGGCCTTACTTTCATGGGCATCTGTGCCCAGCATGGTAATTTTCCATTCTAGTCCCATTCCAGTGTCTTCGTTCTTGGTTTTGGGGGGTGCATAGCAGGTGTCTTGGGACTGTGCCAGCAGCAGCTGATCTACTACCTCAGAGAGCTGAGCACTAGCAGAAAATTTCCACAGCTTTCTTGGTCCCCTATTCTCAGAAGTAACTTACCCTCTGTTCTCTACAGGTTTTCTTTTCTTCTGCCTGCAGCATTGCTGTAGATGCCACCCTGAGGAAGAAGGCAGAAAAATTCCAAGCCCATCTGACTAAGAAGTTCCGGTGGGACTTTGCTTCAGAGCCAGAGGACTGTGCCCCTGTGGTGGTGGAGCTCCCTGAAGGCATCGAGACTGGCTAGCTGCAGATCTTCAAGCCAGGGAGACCCCTTCCCACATGGCTCCTACCCGGTGTCTCTGCTCATCCATCTGTTCTTGAATCCTCCAACCTAGTGGTTCAGTCAGGTCCTGCAGAGATGGAGCCAGGATTCCTCTTTACTAGTAAATACATTCCTTTGCTGCCCAAGCGGAGCCTTGTGGTTCCCTTCAGCCTGGCCCTGGCGCTTAATTTCATAAAAAGGCCCTTGGAGAAGGTTTAGGTGAAACCTGCCCAGCAGCAGTCTAACTCCTTCTAGCAATGAGAAAATGAACCTTAAGACTAAAAGACTAGGTGCTTAGTCCATAGCTGGTTAACAGGGGGAAGAAGAAACCTGGTCCATCCCAGTGGCTGAGGCATTAGTGAACTTTTAAGTTGAATGTGGTTTGTATAGAATTTTTGCCTGCTCCATATGGAATGGAAGGAGACCCGCCAGCAGACAGGCGGCTGAGCTCTCTGGAGCCAGCCTGGGCAAAGGCAACAAGGAAGATGATGCACTGAGTCTGACAAGTGGTCAACTTCAGCTTCCTCTCCCAAGGCCCCTCCTGCCTAGAAGTCCTAGATGTCCCAGAACTGGCGCCTGGTCTTGGGGCTCCATCCTGACACCTCTCACTCTCAAGCGGGAGATAGAAGCTTTCCACAGTCCCAGTTTTCACTAAGGCCACCATGACTTTTTCTGGTAATGTGGAAATTCAACAGCAAAAGGAAAGGTTCTTGTCCCAAGTTTGCTTCTTAGACCCTATTATCAGTGGGACCTTACTTCAGAGCCATGGAGATAGCTAGGTATTAACTTTCCAGCCCTGCTATGGGGCTGTCCTCAGTGCTGTCACATTTCTGGTGTTAGGGAGTCTTGAGGGCACACCCCTCATGCTGTGCGGGCAGAGTTCTGCCTCAAGAAGAGCTCCCAGGCCCTCCACCCTGACCTCAGGCCATTTGCTGTGCCCTGGGATCCCAGTGACATCCTCTTCTGAGGCTCAAGCTCCCAGCAGGTCTCTGAATGAGAGTCCTGCTGCTTAAGACTTTTGGTTCCTCTTGTTTCCTTGGAGATGTTTTTCCAAGAGCAGAATGTACATTAAAGTCTTTGATTTGGGACTTATCCCCCTGTGTGAGTCTCTAATAACCAATCTGCCCAATTTCCAAAGCAGCCAGGCTACTGTCCGTAGAAAACACATCTACCTGCAGAGCTTGCCCAGAAGACCCACCAGCCTGCAGTTTCTGGAGAAGGCAGGCAGACAGCTTTGCCTCTGTTTCCAGTGAGACAGACATACCCTGTAGCTCTGCATTAACCTGGGGTTTCACCTTGTGGAAAGTGCTGTTCCCTTTCCTCAAAGCCCACTCATCAGAACTACCTGGGGAGCGTGTTCAGAGCACAGATCCAAGAAGTGAAGTCCTGGTGCGTGCTGCAACATGAGTGAACCTGTGCCCAGGGCTAGGGAAATGTCTCTCGGCGGATAGTGCTTGCTGTACACGCGTGAGGACCTTCAGAGCCCCAGAACTCACGTAAAACGCCAGGGGCAGCAGTGCACAGCTGTGATCCCAGTGCTGCAGAGGCAGGAGGAGCCCAGGGCTTTCTGAGCAGCCAGTCTAAGCAAATGGTAAGCTCCAGGTTCAGTGAGAGATACTGTCTCGAAAACCAAGTGGAAAGTGATGGAAGGTGACATCCAGTACCAACCTCTGACCTGCACACACTTGCACACAGACGTACCTAACACACTCACAGACGCGGAAATGACACGTGTGGGGGAAGGAGACCGAATAACAAGCATTCTCCATGGGCACTATACAGAGCAGGCAAATCCACGGGGTGAAAGAAGGAGCAGTGTTCACTATGAAACAGCAGTTTGTGGTGTGTTGCTTGTGAAAGTTCAAGTCCCCATCTTACTCCACAGGCGGCAGGGGCTTCAGTTCTCAGGGACACTCGGGTTCAAGTGATATTTTTAAGCAGTAACACATCCTTGATGCCCAGAGCACCTCTGGGAAAATTTGTCTCCCATTGCCATTGTGAAGTAGCGCCTTGGAGTTGGATCATTCCCCGAGTGTCCCTGTGTCTCTATGTACAAGAGTAGCTGCTTGAGAAGCGCTGTCTGTGCTTTCACTCCATCCTCTCGGCAGCATGCAGCGCGTCTGCAGTCATCAGTTATCCCCGTTTGACTTGTATGGAAGTGAGCTCGAGAACATCACCTCTCCAGGGCCACACAGCAGTAAGTATTGGGGACAAGAGTCAAGCCCATGCTCACTGGCACCCACAGCCCGCCGTGGCTCTGATTTATCCTCGCTGCCCTTCTGTAGAATAGCCTTCCCTTCCACCCCTGACCTCAGCTCTAGGCTTTGGCTTTGCTAACTAGCTGCTGTGTGACCTTGGACAGACTGGTTTGGGGGCCTAAGTCTCCTTCTATAGAAGAGCGTTAACTTGAATTTGGGGGTTCTGATACAAATTTTCCAGGGTCCTCCAAGTATTAAACATTGGCCCTGTGTTATTTTACAAATTACAGAAGGGAAATTGCATTCATACAAGACAGCATGTCTGCGGCATGAAAAACCAGGTCTCTTGTTTGAGGCAGAAATGATTGAATGTTGGGTCTTTGCATGTCCCAATTGGCAATTCTCTGTGTCTGTTTGTCTGTCTGTCATTCTTTCTCTTTGCATGTGTGTGTTTACATTTGTATGGAGGTCAGAGGACAGCCCTCAGGAGTCAACTTTCTCTTAACCACCACGTTGGTCTAAGGGATCAAACTCAGCCCTCCTGTTTGATGAATAAAGAATCTGAAAACAAGTTAATTATTGTTTAATGCTTGCGGTTTTCATGGAAGAGAAGCTGTTGGAGTAGAGCCACCCTGCTCTCAGATACGTGTCCAGCTTCAACACATCCAGAAGTGAAGCTATTGGCAAGACCTGGCCTGGTTTTCAGGTCTCAAGCACAGGCCTCCCGGGGGCTGGCTCTTATTTGCAAGGCTGGGTTATCCTATTAACAGATCCAGCAGCAGCAGTAACTTGCCAGGCCCTCCTTCGAGCCTCTGACAAGCCCTTCCTTCCTCTGCTCCTGAGCCTCGATCTAACGTCTCACCACTTGAGCAGGGGAAGAGTCCCCTGCCATTGATTGCCTCTTACCAATAGTAATTACATCCCCAGCGTCATCCCTTGTGAACATTAATATTCCCAGGGCGCTGTGACATGCTGCTCTCTAGCTAATCAGACATTGGCTTGCCTGCTGCATGACTGGAAACAACCAAAGTCCAAACCAACACTAAATAATCACACCTGCAGATTCAGAACAAAACATGATGGCGGTGCTTACCTGAGCTGCCTGGGAGGGAATCCTGGAGTCCTTGTGGTCCTTAATAGTTTCCATTTCCTGTTGATCACAGACATCTCAGATCTCGTGTCCCCCTGCCCTGGGCAGGATTAGTCCATTAGACCCATCTGGACCTTGCTTGCTAGAAAGTAGCCAAGGTCTGTGTCCTGTGCTTTTCCCCAGAGAAAGCCCTGGCTCCTGCTATGGACTGTCCTACGTGATCGGCGAAAGAGCCAGAATCGAGCCTGTCGCTGGGGGCTGTGTGCTTACTGTCCTAGCCCTGCCTTTAGCCCTGTCCTTGATGGCCAGGCCCTACTCCATCCTGGAACATTCTGGTAGTTCATGCATTATTCTCTGACCCCAGGCTCCTGGGAGGTCAGACTCTGTTAGGCAGCAGCTATCTGGTCCCCAAGACCTGTCCGAATCCTTGGGTCCCCTTTTCTTGGATATTTGGCTTGTTCCTTCCTCTCTCTCACTTCCCCCGATGTTTACCGGATGCTGACAGAATTATATCTTGAAAGTTAAATCTGAAAGAATTGAAGGACCAAAGGGTGTGTGTGTATTTGAGGACAATGTGGAAGAGGTGTACATACTGAGTATAATGGGGCCCTGTGGAAGAGGCCTGAGAAACAGCCCACTCCTTATCCCGCCAACTCTTCACTAGTGTGTGCCGCATCCCAGAGTGTCCCTTCCAGTGTGGAGAGCGGATAGGTAGCAGTGTGTATTAACAGTGAGACGTCTTTGAGCCTGAGGGAGCAGGATAAGAGAAATTAAGGGTCCTAGCAGGGTGAGCAGAGATGCTTCTGTTTGAATGGGGTAATTTTTGAGCAAAGATTAGGAAGGAATAAGTAAGGTGGGACTGGTAGAAGGAATCAGGTTGTAGGGACAAGACTGCCCCTGGTTTAAAGGTCTGTTTGCTGTAGTTGAGGCGTTTAGGTAGAAGAGACGTGATCTGACCTGTGTTTTGACAGCATTGCAAGCCCCTGTGTTGGACACACTGTCGTGGGAAGGGAGGAAGCAGGGAAACCTATGAGAAGCTAGTGCCACCAGCCAGATGAGAAGTGATCCTGGTGGCCCAATCAGTGCTGTTAGCACTCCACCTGCTCTGTGTCTTGATTCAGTTACAGGAAGACTGGGCACCTCCAGAAGGCCAGTCACCCCCATTTCTCTTATGTCACAAGCTACTGCTTGTCTTTCTGCTCTCCCAGTCTCTCCCTGGGCTCTGACAGCACTTCTGATTCTCACTGATCCACGTAGGAAAGTGTCGCAGTGAGGAAGTGTTGTGATGTCTGTCCCAGGTCTGGGGGACAGGATGGTTCTGTTGAGAAACACTAGGTAAGTCAGACCCCTGTAGGCTGTGGTCACACCAGTGTGGATGGATATTCCTGAGGGGTGCCGAGGAAGGTCTCTGAAGGACGAACAGTTAAGAGTGGGTGCATGCTTCCTGGTCAGGAGCCACTCAGGCATTTCTTCTAGCAACCAGAGCTAGCATGTGCTGGGACCCTGCTCACTGGACAGTGCCTTGGGTCCTTCACCTGCTGTCCTCAGTCGAGAGCACCAGAGCTACAGGGACAGTGTCATCCTTTTGACAGTCAAGCTCAAAATAGCACAGACATGTCCTCTCAGCACCAGCCCTGATCACATGATCTGTGATGTATCCACAGAGGTTCTGAGGCCACCAGCCTAATAATGCCTGTGTTGTCACTTGGAAAGGTGGTAGGCAGACCCATGGCTTCTTGCTCATGTTTCACACCAGACTCTATCCATATCTAGCCTGGTGGGCACACTGGACTGTTGGAGGAGGCCACTTGTTGGTTCCTGCCTGCTCAGCCTGGAAATAATCACACAGAAACTATATTATTTAAATCACTGCTTGGCACATTAGCTCTAACTTCTTATTGGCTAGCTCTTACATACTAATTTAACCCTTATCTGTGTATCACCATGTGGCAGTGGCTTACCGGGTAAAGTTCCATCCGGCTCCAGAGGGGCTAGATGGCTTCTCTCTGACTCTACCTCCTTTCTCCCAGCATTCAGTTTCGTTTTCCCCGCCTAACTCTGTTCCCCTATAGCTCTGCTGTAGGCCCAAAGCAGTTCCTTTATTAACCAATGATATTCACAGCATACAGAAGGGAATCCCACATCACTGGACCAGACCCAAGAGGAGGAAACAGCATCAGACCCAGAGGAAGCGCTGACTGCCCCGCCACTGTCCATGATGTTGGCAGGCCTCTAGAACACAGAGGCAAATGAATGTCCAGGCAAGCCAGGGGTGGATCCAACGAGAACAAGGACACTACAGAGAGAACAGACAGATGGACAAGCTACAGGAAGAACATAGAGTTAGGCAGAAAGTAGCAACCCACTGCCTTACAAATGAGGTTTTGGTTGGTTTTTATTTTTTTAGAAATCTCAGTTCGTTGCCAACATTTAAAAATAGGGAAGTTTCACATAAAAACCCAGATTCCCAGCTTCTCTTGAAAAACTAAAGGCTCTTAGGCATTCACCTTTAACAGGCTGTCCTGGGTGGCGTGGAGATCAACAGTGTGTCCTCCCTGTCCTCACAGGGCCCTCCGCCCACCTGCCTAGAACCTCAGTTGGCATCGAAATTTGTGTTCCTGGCTGCAAGGGCTAAGACCTTGGACAGTGAAGTCAGACTCACCCAAGCACGTGACTCAGCTGTCGCATGAGCACTGGAGAGTTCGCTAGTGTCTCTGGGTCTGCTGCTGGCATTGAGGGAGCACTCTGCCAGGGCCACCCTGGCCTGGCCCGCCACAGGCCTTCCCTCCAGTGGGCAACAGATCAGGAACAGCAGCAGCTGCCTTGGTGCCCCAGCCCTGTTCTCCTTTAGTGCACAGGCACCTGTACAGCAGGCAGCACACAAAGCATCTGGGTAGCAAGGCCCAAAGCGGCAGATCAACAGCCACTAAGCCCTCAGAGCCATCGCAGAGACCTGCAGCCCTGTCCAGGCTGCTGGTGGGAGAGCCCGAGTTCCGTCTCTGCTTGGGCAGGAAATAACTCATGGTCACCACGTAACAAAGTTGTTTCACGTAACCAAGTTGTTTTCCCTCTTGGGCTTCACCATGCATAGGGTGAGACTGGCTGCGGGCGCTGTACAACTCTTGACATCTTCAGACTGCAGATGGGCAGGCAGTGAAGGCCCAACCTCCAGGGGAGGCGGGGCTCGGCTGGAACTCCTGCTCTCTCTCCACGCTGAATGGCCAGTGGGTGCTGTTGCTTCAGGCTGCCCACCTCAACCCTGTCACCTCTCCTCTCAGGTCAGGCTCCTTTGCTTGGAGGAAGAAGTTTCCTGCTCAGTGCCACGCTGGATGAGTACCAGTCACCACATCTCCCTCATCCTTCCACCACAGGGACAGGGATGAGCTCAGTGAGCAGGAGCCGGATACAAAGGGGCTTCAATTAAGAGGCATCCTATTGGCTCATTCAGAAGGGAGTCTGGGTTTGTTGGCTGCAGACAGGGCTGAATCCAGACGCTCCAACGCTGTTAGCTCTTCCTTGCCCTCTCTTGGCTCAGCTTCCTTCTGTGTGGGACTCAAACACAGCTCAGGTACAGGGCTTTCTGTTATGGAGATAGTAGGCTGAGAGACTTTCAGGGACATAACTCCAAGAGACGCTGGGGTCTTTTTGCACCTTCCAAAAGGAGCATCCCATGGAAGAGGCCAACTGGTCTCATACAATCAATTCAAGTGAGCTGGGAAGCCTGCAGCAGTTACTGGATACTGGACACTCTGACGGTCTTTGCAGAGACATGGGGGAAGGGGACGTGGAGAAGGAGGGGGGAGATGGATGGAGAAAAAGAGGGGAAAGGAGGGAGAGAGATAGAGCGAGTGAGCGAGCTAGATCTTCCACTCAGTAGAGTAGTTACCCACTTAGAGCAGGATGTGAGCGGCTGCTTGGAGCTGGGACGGCATCAGGAGGGCTGTGCACCTCTGGGCTGCAGTCCCAAGGGCTGGCTGTGTGGACTTAGGCTGTAAACGTCATGAGGGGATGGCAGGAGTTTGTGAGAGGCCCTTGGTGGCCAAGGAAAGGACAGGCTGGAGATGTGAGACACGAAATGTAGAAAGGAGAAAAATGGAGATGAAGTCTGAATGTGAGGCAGCAGTGGGGCTGGACAGAGCAGGGCTGTGGGGACAGGGTTTTCAAAGAAGCACATTAGGGAAAACTAGAACAAAATATAGGTTAGTGTGTGTTTCATCTTGACATAGGAATGGACTTTGTAGGCACTAAAGTGATGGAAAAATCAAACGGGAAAGCTTGACATGGCATGAAGCATGTATTTACAAACGTCACAAGACTGCAAGGTAACTGGCATTTATTAGCATTAAGTATTAGCACTTATTAAGCATTTATTAGTATTAAGATATTCCATGCTGGGCTTGGTGATGTATACCTTTAATCCCAGCATTTGTGAGACAGAGCCAGAGGCAGGTGGATCTCTGTGAGTCTGAGGCCAGCCTGGTCTACATATGAGTTCTAAACCAGACAGGGCTACTTAGTGAGACTCTGTCTCAAAATAAATACATAAATAAAAGGGTAATATGTAATATGTAAGAGCCTCTGTACAGTGGGAGCTGAAGCAGTTCTCAGGCTAAGCAGCAAGAACCAGCCGTGTACAGAAAGTGAGCCATGAGTTATACATATGGGTGACTAGGCTCGCTTCCGAAAGCCTGGACAGAGGAGGCCTTGGTGGGGCTCCTGGGCTCAGATCCTTGGCCTGTCTGTCTGTCTTCTTTTCTTCCTTTTCCCTCCCTCTCTCCCTCCCTCTCTCCTCCTTTCCTTCCTCCCTCCCTCTCTCTCGCTCTTTCCTTCTTTTTTGAGACAGGATCTCTTACTGTCCTGGAACTCACAATGTAGACCAGGCTGGCCTTGAAATCACAGAGGTCGCCTGCCTCTGCCTCCTGAGTGCTGAGTTTAAAGGCATTCACAACCATACCCAGTTCAGCCTGGTCACACTTTCTTAGGTCACACTGAACCTGTCTGAAGAGGCTGGGAGAGGGCATGGAGAACTGGCCTCACACTTCTGTGGGACCAAAGAAAGACCCAAGATGACAGACCCAGCTCCCCTCGGTGGCCACTGGAGCAGTGCTGGGTCATGATTAGTCTCATCTGCTTCTTGTCCCCCATGGGGCAGATGGGGTCTCAAGGGCACTGTGTAAGAAGGGTGTGTACTGAGGCTCTCAAGCTCACTGGGTGCCAGTTGGGGAGGGTCCCATGACTCTCAGGATTCTCTAATGCAAGCAGTTGATCACAGAGATCTTCTGTTCCAGGGAGGTACCCAGACAGCCGTGGCCAACGGAAGGAAGTTGTCCAATAACGTGTTTCTCTTCCCTCATCTCAGAAATGGGGAGATGGACCCAGACTTGGCACAGGCTATAACTGAAGTCAGCCAGCACTCTTGTTCCAGGGCTATTCCCCATTCTGAGTGGTTGCTGCTGCCAGGCTAGAACCCAGACCTACGAGATAAGGCTGTCCTTGAGCTAGAACCTTGTGCTTTACCAGACACTACAGCCCTACAAGCATGTCGGAAACCTGAGCAATCCAGGGCCTCCTTGCAGTGTCCCTAGAGGGGCTAGGGCTTCTCTATAAAACAGGAGCATTGACTCTGCCTCCAGCTCCCATCGACCTCCAGCTCCACTTTTGAGAGCTACGTGTACCCCTTCCCCAGGAACAGGAGACCCTTGTAGTGTGATGGGCAGAGTCAGGGTTTATGCACCAGGATGCGCTGAGCTATGGCAGTAAACACACCCTGAGTTGGCTCAGTACTACGGGGACAGGGGCCTGGCTAGAGTGAGGAACTGTGCTTCCAGTTCTGTCCCACAGCCCTGAGATCTGTGCCCAGATCAGAGGAAAATAAGCAAATGGTTGGCTAACTAATATCCTAGCAGCAGCTTCAGTCAGCTCCTGTGTGTGCCAGATTCTTAGCATAGGCCATCCGTCATTCCAGTAGCAGCCGTGTGCTATAGAGGGACCCACACCCTCCCCATCACCTGCTCATCTGCCTGTGCATCCTGTTTTTCAGATCTCTCCAGAGCCCAGGATTTCCCTCTGTTTTGAGATAGTTCCAGCCAGGATAGTCAGCTACAGGCTTCCCCAGCATCCATGACCGGGCCCCTAGCAGAATGGTCCTAACTCAGCTTCCCATGCCTGGTACTTAACCTCCATTCAGAGGGCAAGGCTGAGATGTGTGGTGAGCCTTGGGAGTTCACCTACAGCCTTTGGATTGTAAACACTGATGTCAAGGCCGCCTCTCACAACAGATGCGCTCTGTGTTTTCAGAGGCATGCACGCAAAACCCAGAGCCTAACGGACTTACAGACCTTCACTAGAAAAGCAGCCTGTCTTGCCTGTGACTGAGAAGTTGGTTTCTAGTTTTTAGGTCACAAATCTTTCTAGAACATTCTCCCTAAGTCATTCTCAGCAACAGTGTTAGCAGACCCAGTTCAAGACAGAGGAAAAGGGTGCCCAGAGATTGAAGGCCAGTGGTTTGTGAGAACTCAGAAGACTTAGGAGCAGGACCCAAGAACCAAGCTTCCTTCTTCAGAGGCTTCCATGAATCGGGATCAAAGCTAATAAGACCTAATCGAGTCTGAGAGCTTCCGACAACCAACCTGGATGGGGGTTCAGCCCTGAGCTGGAAATGGGAGCCAGGACAAGATATCTGTGGGAACTGGAAGTTGCTGATGAACTCACCAAGAGCAGATAGCTCTGCCAGGACTCTGGGACCTCCCGTGTGCTGGGTTCATGAACACGCACCCCCGTGTGCCGGGATCACGGGCCCGCACTGCGTACACACCACTGTACCGTTTTTTTGTTTTGTTTTGTTTTTCCAAGACAGGGTTTTTCTGTGTAGCCTAGGCTGTCCTGGAACTCACTCTGTAAACCAGGCTGGCCTCAAACTCAGAGGTCTGCCCACCTCTACCCTCCCAGTGCTGGGATTAAGGGTGTGCACTACCACTGCCTGGCCCACTATACCCAGTTTTATTTGCTTGTTTTGAGACAGGGTCTTGGTACATAGAGAAGGATGGCCTCAAATTGCTGCGGCCTCCTGTCTCAAACTCCCAAGTACTGGGATTTACAGGCTGTGCCTCCGGCAGCTCAGGCAAGCACAGGCAACAGCTGCTCGCTAGCTCCAAATCCTAGCAATTTCATGTTAGTGCAGTCTCAAGCCACAGTGAACTGAAACCAGAAGCTCTTGGCAGCATATTTTAGACACTCTTAAGACCTCCAAGCACAAACCTTGGAATCTCGAGGTTGTGCAGAAGGCTTCGGTGACATCTGGTCCAGCTGCCTTTCTAAGATGGTCCAAGAAGCCAGGAGCTGCCAGGAGGAAGAGAATTTGGAGCATTCCGGTCCCATCTGAGAGAAGAGGAAAACAAGGCTCAGAGAGGGTGAGTGGATGGTGCAGGGATGCACAGCGAGCCAGAGGAGGCATTGAGTCTGGTCTTGGCCTCACATGCTTAGACTTAGACTCAGACTCAGCCTTTCTATAGAGGCCTGGAGGGTATGTGGGAGATGAAAGAGGAAGTATTTGGGCTAAAACAAGGACTTTCTGGAGAGCTGTTTTTGAAAAACCAAGCCCAAAAGAAAAACGGGAAAGCAGTGGCTTCCCTTGTTTTCTGCCCGCCTTCCTTTGGGCTCTCGTTCTGCAGCTCTCACGGCCTCCAGCTCTATTCGCAAACTGCTGCCAGCCGCCTACGGGCTTCCTAAAAACGGTCTCTGCAGGCTAATTCCAGAGGGTGAATGGCAGAGAGTGCCCGTGGGGAGGGGTGCTGCCTCAGCTGCGCAGGCGCAGGTGCAGGGCACCTCCGCGGCAGCCCGGACCCCCTCCCAGAGGCTCCCAGAGGCTCCAGCCTCCCCCAGCTGGAGGAATACAATGTCCTGCCCCTACCTCGCAAGACCTGACCTCTTCTTGTAGGTGATTTTCCCTCTTAAAAAATAACTTATGAAATTATTTTTAAGACATACTTATCATAAAATAAACAGGAAGGCAAAAAGAAAAAAAGTAAATGAGCCTGCTGAATGGAGCAGCCTCTAAACATCGCCAGGCTTTGGAGCAAGCACATATACAGATGGGCGGATGCTGAACACGATGTTCTAACGCCTGCTTTGCCTTGCAGTCATACATCGTGTACATCTTTCCTGGTCAACAATTGCAGTTCGTCAATGTGATTTTCAGGGACTGGGTGGCATCCAGCATATGACTGCCACTCTCTGCTCAACGAGTCTCTAGCACTGGAAATGGCAGTGAGTGTCCTGGAATTGGAATTATGGGTCAGAGGATACCTCCCCCGTGAATGCGCGTGTGTGTGGTATAAAAACGTCCCTTTTTTACAGTGGCCATATAACGATTATGTAATGAAGAAAAGTCAGTCGGGCTCAGTGGTATCCATTTGTCACTATTTGGGACACTGAGGCAGAAGGATTGTTTGAGCTCAGGAGTTCAAACAACATATTGAGACATTGTCTCAAAAGAAAAAAAAAACTTTTAAAAAAAACCCCAAAGGGGAACCTTCAACCATTTTTTAAAATTTTTTTTTTTTTAATTTGATTTTTCAAGACAGCGTTTCTCTTTGTGTAGTCCTGGCTGTCCTAGAACTTGCTCTATAGACCAGGTTGGCCTTGAACTCAGAGATCTGCCTGCCTCTGCCTTCAGACTTCTGGGATTTAAGGTGTGCACCACCACGGCCTGGCTCATTTCTCCAAATCTTTTTCTTTTTAAGATTTATTTATTTATTAAGTATACAGTATTCTATCTGCATGCATGCCCACAGGCCAGAAGAAAGCATCAAATCTCATTATAGATGGATGTAAGCCATCATATGGTTGCTGGGAATTGAACTCAGGACCTCTGGAAGTAACAGACAGTGCTCTTAACCTTTGAGCCATCTCTCCAGCCCTTCGTTTTTCCAAATCTTAATACCAAGATGTGGTTAATTATTCTGCTGTGAAGCTACTCAGTATTTGTGTGTGTGTGTGTGTGTGTGTGTGTGTGCGTGTGCACATGTGAGCATGTGTGTGCACAAGCACATGTAGCAGGAGTGCACTGTGCATACTTCATAAAACTTTGAACTTGAATGTGCTCAGGTCAGTAGACTGCACTCCCGGCCTCTTTTTTTTTTAATATTTATTTATTTGTTATGTATACAATATTCCGTCTGGCTTGCAGACCAGAAGAAGGCACTAGACCCCATTACAGATGGTTGTGAGCCACCATGTGGTTGCTGGGAATTGGAAGAGCATTTCTCCAGTCCCCCACTCCCGGCCTCTTTATTGACTGCAGCGTTCTGTTGTGCCTTTACCCTGCCATGACCACTCTCCTTGTTGAGAACTTGACTTCTTATTTTGCACAAGTATAAATAGTTCACTAATGATTGTGCCTGGAGAAATATCTTTGTTTTTGCCCACTCCTCTTCTTGGGCTCTGTGCCCATGACACAGTGGATCAAGGAGTATTTCTACTGAAGACCTTCCCTGACGTCTGCCGGAAGTGTCAGTGACAGGCTTTAGAACCAGGAGAAGGAGGCTTCCGGCAGCTGCCACCCTCTGGCTGTGGCAGCCCCTTTGCAGTTTCCCCCAGAGCTCTCCCTTCTCGACCCGAGCAGCAGAGTGCAGCAGCCCCAGTGCCAAACGCTGTGCACAGGTGCGATGACAAATGAGCCAGGCAGATCCAGGCGCTGACTGGAGACAGGCCCTGTATTAATCAGACTCTGGAGCTTCTGTATCTTGGACTGTGTTCCTCCTGGCGTTCTTGTGTTTGCTCAGAGCCTCTAGAGTCATCCAGCCAGTTCTCGTGAGGTGGAGTGATGGCAGCAAGATTGGAGCCTCCTTCCTTCTACCCCACACCTAGGGAGGTGTCTCTGAACAGCTCTCTGCTCCCCAGCCAGGTTCCCCTCTGTCACTTGATTCCCCCCTGTCACTTGATTAAACCCAGCTCTCTCTCCTGGCCTATTTTCTTCCCGGACTCTGCTCTGGGGCTGGTGGTAATAGGGGAGAGATGGGAGGACAATGGTGTGCTTCTCCTACAGACACCCACCTGAGCCCAGGTGAGACCGTGGAGGCAGGGTAGCTTCACTCATTCATCAGGGAGTGTAGAGGGACTTAGAAAAAGGACTGAAAGACACCCTTGGGTCCTTGAGCCAGGGGTGGGCATGGAGAGCATGGCACTTAACTGGGAAAGAATTAATAGTCAATACTTCAGAGTCCCCAGTAGATGTGTGGTGCTGGTGTATTGAAATGTCTCTTGCTTTCAGTCCCAAGAGGCGGATGCTCCATTTCACAGATGACAGACAGGCAGAGGGGAAAATCACTAGTCCAGTGTCTCAGCCAGCAGGTGGCAGAGCTGGATTTGGAGCCTGCGATTGTCACCTAGAACCACAATTCTATTCAGGCTTTCTTTCAAGCCACCCTTGGCTTCCTAAAACTTCTCCTCTGGCCTGGATTGGGACTCACCCTGTGTGAACCGAGAGACACAGCTCACCCGTGAGCCGCTGTCTGCATCCAGTCAAGCTCACTCCAGTGTCCCAGGAACCCTCTGTAGCTAGTGTAAGTGCTTGCAAGGTGGTTCTGCAGAGTGAGTGGACAGGACAATCGCCAGCCGAAGGTGGAATGCAGCTGAGCATAGCAGCCAGGAGTGTGCTTCAGAGAGACCTGAAGTCAAGCTGGAGACTCAGTGCCAGCTGCATGGCTCTGGGCAGATCATCACGTACCTCTGAGCTTCACTGACCCCACCAGTCGAGACAGATGACAGGAACCTTCTTCCCTGTGTGAGCACTGTGGAAACTCTGTGGTTACAACTGCTGACACCCAAGGACACCATCGGGATTTGGCCCCTTCTGGTCAGAAGTGGTCTTCTCCCAGCTCCATCTCTCTGGATGCTATGGACAGACAGCCTGACAGTGTCCGTCCCCTCCAGGAAGAGACCCAGCAAACACCTTCCCTGGCCCCATTCTATCCCTGGCTGCTGTTCTTAGTCCCTCCCCTTATCACTCATCTCCAGGCCGCTTTTCCCTCCTAAACTAGCTCTGTGTCTCCATAGGAACAGAGCAGGGGGATGGGGAGGGTCCTCCCCCACGGAAGGGAACTTCATCTGGGGGTGTCTGGGAGTGGCTGGCTGGCAGCGCCCGGTGGAGCTTCCCCCACTGCCCCCCCAGACCCCTCCATGAACAGCGTGTTCCTCCGACTTATTTTTAATGCATTTATCCTGACGCTTAATTTATCCCGCATTGTGATCTGATTTAGCCAAGAGCACTCAGCGCTGGGCCTGCATATTCATGAGCCCGTTCATTCATGCTGCCCGGAGGATGTCAGGTAGGCAGCAATGGACTGAGGCCCGGTCCAGGTTCTCACTGAGACAAAGGCTATCGTGGACTGGAGGTTAAGTGCCGAAGCTGCAGCTAGGCAGGCTATGAGTGCAAGGTACACTTTGTGTTTGGGAGTGCCACTGTGCCCAGGCTCTGGAACCAAAGTGGTTTAAACCGTTTCCTGCCATGGCTGATGAGGATGCATTGCCTCCAGCAGGAGAAGGGGTCAGTATGCCCATTGGCCTTGAAGGATCAGAAGGGATCCATTCGTGTGTATTCTTTTTTCTATGTTTATGGGGAGTTATGTGGGTACAAGTATGTGCTCATGTATGTGTGCATACATATAGAGGTCACAGGTCAACCTCAGGGCCATCCACCTTGCTTTTTGACAAGGTCTCTCCTTGGCTTGAAAGCATACAGACTAGGCCAGGCTGGCTGGCCGGTGAGCCTTAGGAATCTACCTTCCTCTGCCTCCCCAGCATTAGGGTGACATATGCCATCATGCCCAGCTGTTTTCGCGTAGGTTCTGGAGATTGAACTCAGAGCCTTGACAGCAAGCACTTTGCTGGCTGAGTCATCTCCCAGCCCCATGGTGATTTGCTTGATACATTTCCCTGTCACCATGACAGTTACTATTGAGAAGTGGTTCCTTGTGGGGTTTAGGTTTTACAAAGATGGAAGATGACATGAATACATGGGAATCTGAGGGGCTCGATGAACCCCAGCAGGAGAGAGCCTCAGTTCCTCAGTTATCCCAAAGCGGGATCCGAGGGTCCCACTTCTGCCCCTCGCACTGTATGCGCACACAGAGGAAAGGAGAGAGCCCTTGCCCTGGCCTCCTAGTTACCGTATGGAAAGCGGCATGGGCTCTGCTGAGCTACCTCAACAGCAGAGGGCTGGCAAGAGCAGTTTCTGTCAAGGGCTCGAGGCGGTAGCAGGAGGTTAGACTTCCAAGCAGGAATAAGAAAGTCAGCAGCCACACTTGGCCATTTACGGGGCTCCCATCCCTGCCAATCTTCATGGCCATGCATGAGAGAGTGGTTACTTACTCAATTGCACGTGGAGGGCCTGATATGCAGAGAGCCAAGGGCTGAGTTAGCCTGGCTAAGCCCATGGGCTTGTGAGTCAGAATACCTTTGCTACAACATTCTCAGGGTGCCCTTTACCTGCTGTGTGTCCTCAGACAGACTGCTGTCCTCTGTGCCTGGTGGCTTCACCCACATTTCAGGAACACACCTTGTGACTTTTAAGTATGGCTCTAAGGTCTGCCTGAGGCAGTCCGCACAACTTAGCAGTGCTCATGGTGCTAAATGGTGCTCCTGAACCCACTTCCTCCTCTCACATTCCGAGGAAACACTATTCTACCAGACTTTCTTACGAGAACATGGGCTCTGAGGGCAAGGACCATGTCTGTCTTGTTTATTGCTGTGAGCCGGGTTACTTGTTAGTGTCTGCTGAGTATTACTGTCTGGGGTAGTATTTGGGAAGCTACACAGTGCTAAATAGTAGATATTATTCTCTATCTTCAGCTTGCTTCAAAAAGAGTTCAAGAAACAAGTGTCACCAACATGTCTTAGTTGTCATTCTGTGTGTCACTGTCCACCCTGCTGTGCAGAACTGGTCCTTAGGGAATTATAGGAAGGTATACAGATTCTGTTCACATGGATGCTAAGAGGTGAGGAGAGGAGGTGAGGAGGAGGCTGGGCTCCCAGAGCAGGTATCAGGACAGCTGCAGACTTTGCTTTCCCCCAGCCTGGGGGGCCTAGAAAGCTCTTTGCTCTTGTCACTTGGGAATCTTCAGATCTTTAGATAACAGGGGGCCTAGAGTCTGCAGCTTGCCTAAAGTGGACCAGGGTGAGAGGCTGCCACTGAAGACTTCTCTACACAGGACAGTGGTTCCCAACCTCACTCTCGTCCGGATCTGCAGTTTCTGTCAAGAGTTATTCAAGTGGCCCAAGAGTCTCCAAACGGCTGACCTTGAACACAGTGATTTTGCTGCACCCCGCAGTCCCCAGGACTGTCACCCCACCTCCTTGCTGGAGCCTCTCTAGCCTGCACACAGACGTGCAGGAGTATCTGATGAGCCAGTCACTCACCTGAGAGCAGCCTGAGCTCCAGCCACAGGAGCCCTGCTCCGCCCCACCCCGGTGGGTCTCACCATATGTACTACGACTCAGTGTCTGTGACTCCACCCAGCTCTGCCTGAGTGCACTAGGGTACAGGACAGGGAGTCCCCCAACCCCCATCCCAGATGGCTGGCAGGACCATCCCCTCTAGGTTGGACAATCATCTGTGGCAGTGGCTTCCACTTTAGCTTCCCTTCCTCTCCTGGCTTCCTCCTTCTCCCAAGTTAGTTAACCACTTGTACCAAACCCTCAGCTCAGGGCTAGCATTTGGGAAGCCCAAGCCGAGGACCTCCCTCAGATTCCATGCTCTACCAACTGCCACACACGTTCTTTTTCATTACATTTGTTTATTTATGCATATGGAGGGCACACACGGAGTGGCACTCATGTAGAAGTCAGAGACCATGTGGATCCAGTGGATAAAGTAAAGGAAGACAGCGGGGATCCAGCTTCACCTCAGCTCCTAGACAGGAGTCAGGCACAAATCCTGAGCTGAGGACTCTGTATTGAGCCAGGGAGGGGCTGATTTCTCTTAGCAGTCACTGGGTAAGCACCTACTGAAGTTTTTTTGGTTTTGTTTTGGTTTTTGAAGACAGGGTTTCTCTGTGTAGCCCTGGCTGTCCTGGAACTCACTTTGTAGACCAGGCTGACCCCGAACTCACAGAGCTCCGCCTGCCTCTGCCTCCCAAGTGCTGAGAACAAAGGTGTGAGCCACCACTGCCTGACTCATACCCTGAAGATTTAAAACGTAAGTAATGTGTACTTGGCCTGGGGAGGTCAGAGCTTACTGAGGAAGGGAGATTTGTCAAACTGTAGGTGGAGGATTGAGGTATGTTCAGGAGAACCTGGCACGTGGAGCCATCCTTAAGACACATTATTAAGCCCTTGCTGTATACAAAGCACTGTGTGGATGGAAGAGGTGAGAGGAAACATTTATTAAGTTCTGAGTGTGTGCCAGGCTGAGAGGGTGCCTCCCAACTGTTACCTCAGGTCTTCTCATAAGAAGCCCATGAAGTGGGAGCCATTGGTGTCTCTACCACGTGGAAGAGGTCCAGAATGGTGACATAACTTCCAAGATCACAGAGCTGGGAGGGGCAGTGCTGGGCTTCAAGAAACTGGATCTGTCACATTCCTAAACCCCAATACTATTTTTTCCCCTCAAATCAGACCAAGGTCTGTGGCTTTTGTCTTAGACACCCACTGAGTGAACCAGTTTTAAAGAGAACAAGCCTTGGAAGCAAACCAGGCCAGGCTCCCAACAAGCCTTTACCTGGGTCCAGCACCTGTGGGGAAGCCCTGATCCTCAGCAGGGGGCTGAGCCTAGCCTGTGACCTGCCTGCAGGAATACAGGACACCCAGTGGTGCCCTCATTTCACCCTGAAAGGTCAGAGAGAGGGGCTGGACCAGAACCCTCTTGTCTTTGTTCGTGGGTCTCAAATATGAACTGATTCAAGACTTGGTAAAAGCCCCGGGCTTGGACATGCCTCATGACCTAGCCAAAGGTCACCAAGGCAGGGCCTGACTGATGATAGGAGGGTGTTCTGTTCCTATCAAAAATGGGGGACAGGCTGGGGCTTTGTTGGAAGGGTTTTTGCCTAGTGCACCCGAAACCCTGGGCTCCATCCCCAGCACTGCCCAAAACCTGAAACCCCAGTACTCAGGAGGTGGAGGCAGGAAGATCAGAAGTTCGAGGCCATCCTTGGTTAAGTAAGTTAGATACCAGCCTGGGCAGTGTAAAACCCTGTCTTAAAACACAAACACCTTGATGCTTAGCGGTGGAAACAAACTATCCAGTGTGCTTGCTGATGCAGTGGTCATTCATTCAGGCAGGGCACAGTGGAAACTGCTCTGTCATGGTTTCTGACCTGGGAAGACTCAGTAGCCACAGTGACTTATGCTGGAGTCAATGTCTGACAGGTGAGACCTCAGCCGGGCTGCCAGTCAGAACGGCTCCATGGCACCGAGGCTGTCTCTTTCTGAAGAGGGCTAGATTGAGCTTCACAGCATGGTGCTTGGGTTCCAAGTGCAAGAGACCCAGGAGCACCGAATGGGAGCTGTACGGCCTCTATGACCTGATCTTGAAAAGCATATGGCTGCATCACTTCCACCACGGTCACGGCTCACACAACTGACACAAATCTCCTCTCGGTGGGACATTATGTAGAACTAGAGGCACTGCGGACTTCTTTGGTCACGTTATTTTCCACAGATATAAACAACCACTGGAGTCAACAGGTGGCAGATGGCATCAAACTTGGACCATGTGGGTGAGCAGCTGCCTCGAGGGAGAGAGCAGCACCGGACAGGGCAGCGGTCTGATTAGATGCAGTGTGGCTTGCAGGTAACTTCCAAGATGTCGGCTACAGGACTTGCGCTGGCCGGAACAGAGGTCTCGTGTATCTGTCTGCCCGCCCCTCATCCACAGCCACCTACCTGACTATCCACCCACTCACCCTTACCCTGCCCCAGCTGCAGGTCTCAGTTAGTTCTGGTGTAGCTCAGTTGGCTCAGCTGTAAGCTGTTCTTCACAAACCTCACAGGATTACTTGAGTCAACTAGCCAGTAGATAGAAAGTATGCAGAGTGGTCCCCAGGATACAGTAAGTACTCCATGAGTATTAGTACCCGTTTGCTATCCAGCCAATGTTATTTATTGTTATAATCACTGCTATTGTTATTCGTCTTCCATTTTGTTGCTGTTGTTTGTCGAGACAGGGTTTCTCTGTGTGGCCCTGGCTGTCCTAGAATTCACTCTGTAGACCAGGCTAGCCTCAAATTCAGAGGTCTGCCTGTCTCCGCCTCCCAAGTGCCCGGATTAAAGGTGTATGCCACCACCTCCCAGGTTCATCTTCAAATTTGCCCATTAATCTATCTACCCACCTGTGGTGGTTTGAAAGAAAGTGCCCCACAAAGGGAGTGGCACTATTAAGAGGTGTCTTTGTTGTGAGTGGGTGTGACCTTGTCGGAGTAAGTGTGTCACTATGGAGGTGAGCTTTGCAGTCTCATATATGCTCCAACCACACCCAGTGTCTTGTTGCAAAGACACTGTTGCTTGCAAATCAAGATGTAGGACTCTAAGCTCCTTCTCCAGCACCTAGTCTGCCTGCACACAGCCATGTCACACCATGGTGAAAATGGACTAAACCTCTGAAAATGTAAGGCACCCCAATTAAATGTTTTCCTTTATAGGAGTTGCTGTGGTCATGGTGTCTCTTCACAGCAATAGAACCCCTAAGACAGCATCCACTCTTCCATTTACCTTTTTATTTATTCAGAAGTTCAACTGAATCACGTGGACATTTAGTTAATATGAATTTGACCATATTCTTTGTGGAAAACTAGGTTAAAAGGCATAGCTGGGGCTGGGCATGGTGGCACACCCCTTTATCTCAGCACTCAGGAGGCAGAGACAGGTACATCTCTGTGAGTTTGAGGCCAGCCTGATCTACAGAGCTAATTCCAGGACAGCCAGGGTTGTTACACAGAGAAACCCTGTCTCAAAAACAAAGTGGAGCTGGGCAGAGAGACTGTTGAGTGGGCAAAGGCACAGCCTACTGATCCAAGTTTGCTCTTCAGGACCCAGGGTGGGAGGAGAGAATCAACGACTCCTTCAAGCTGTCTTCTCACTTCCACACGTGCACCACGGCACATGCATGCCCACATGTCCACATGCATATGCACGTACCCACACGCTAGACAAATAAATATAAAAAATGCAAATCTTTTTTTAAGGCCAACACTGTTGGACTATATGTCTACATAAAACTGGGGAAGCCCTTGATGGAGGAGCATCAGGCAGGCTTCGGGATGCCAGAGACATTTAAATTCAACGTTAAGGGATGAACACTTGCCTTAAACACAGCCAGAAGAAAGACTGCCAGGAAGAACGTGATGTCAGAGAGGATGGAAAGACACAGGATGTTGGGGAGACATCAAAGAGATGGAATAAGGGACATAGGTCGGGAGAACTGGTCCAAGTGGCTCCAAAGGACCTGAGAACCAGTCGAGGGAGCAGACAGATTGTCCACAGGTGGGATCAGTTCCAGAAGTGTGTGGCTGTCACAGCAGAGACACTCTGAGTTCAAAAACCTCAAAATACTGCCTCACAGGTTAGGAGTCATTGAAGCAGATTAATGGCCTTAGGTTCTGCCTGGTACTGGAAAGGGCAGCTTGCGGGCCATGTCTTCAGATCAACTTGCCTTTGGTGCCCTGTGGTTTGACTGTGGGCTACTGAGGCTGTTTGTAGTGTGTTGTTTGTCCTTACATTTTTCCTTTTTTTAAGTTTATTTATTTATTATATATGCACATACCATAAGAAGGCACCAGGTCTCATAGATGGGTGTGGGCCATCATGTGGTTACTGGGAATTGAACTCAGGACCTCTGGAAGATCAGCCAGTGCTCTTAACCTCTGAGCCATCTCTCCAGCCCATCCTTACATTTTTCTAAATATCATTTTGGAGTTCAATTCCTGAATCTGAGGACTATTTTTTTTCAAGCAGTTCTGGGAAGTTCTCTCAATACTTCCTCTGCCTGACTCTCTCTCATGTCTAGAGACAGTAAATAAACATAGTTAGACTTTTTCTACCTATTCCCCCATGTCCATTCAAAACCAATCTTGCTCTGTCTCTCTCCCTCCCTCTCTCCTCCTATTTCTTTGTCTTCCTCTCCTCCTCTCCCCTCCCCTTTCCTTTCCTTCCCTCTCCTCCCCTCCTCTCCATTCCATGTTAGGGTTTTTTTTTTTCACATTTCAGATCACATTTTGCTGTTCACTAGATACTTACCTGCTGTTTAACCTTTCAGAGTATTACATCATCAATTATATTTTTTATTTCTGAAGCACGGCTTGCTCTTTGTGTAGTCTCCTGCTCCTTGCTTGTTGTTGCAGCTTCCTGTATTATTTCTTTAGGCAGACCGAATGTATTTATTTTACATGCTGGATCCTCCAGAGCCAATACTAGAGATCTTGGGGGAATCTGACCATTTGTCTTGTGTGTGTGTGTGTGTGTGTGTGTTTTGTCTAGCTTAAGATGGCTTTTTCTGGTATATGTATATGTGGTGCTTTGAATTTAATTTTGCTTCTCAGTCAGACCTGTGCCTATGGGAACTCACTGAAAACAGTGCTAGTATTTGGGGAGAGTTGATTTTGCTTCTGTTGGGCACCTGGGAATATCATAATCTCATTTTCATATTTCTCACACTTTCAACAATTGAACTGCTTCTTACAAAAAGTTAAGGCCATGAGTCTTAGGCTAAGGAGTCAGCTCAGGTTTTAGTTGGAGAGATAGAAAATTGGTGCAATGTTTGCCATGCAAGAGTGGAAACCTGAATTTGATCTCTCCCACTGATACTCTGACACCCCAGCACCAATGAAGCAAAGATAGGAGTATCCCTGTAGCTCACTGTCCAGCTAACTTAACCTATTTGGAGAGACCTGGATCCTAGGGAGGGACTCTGTTTCAAAATCAAAACAAACAACAAGAACAATAACAAAGAACCTGGGGGGGGGGAACATCTTGGTGGATAAGGTCATTTGCTACACAAAAAACAAGAAGCTGAGTTCATATCCTCAGAACCCATGTAACAGGCTGAGGGTGATTATGCACACCTGTAATGCCTTCTTCTGAGATGGTGGGGTGGAGACAAGAGGTGGCTGGGGCTTGCTGGCTGCCAGCCTACTCCACGATTTGTGAGAGAGCCTGTCTCTAAGAAATTATGTAGTACTGGCTTTTTGGGAACCTAGTCTATATGGATGCACACCTTCTTGGGCCAGGATGGAGGGGGGAGGGCCTTGGGCTTCCCACAGGGCAGGGTACCCTGCCCCCTCTTAGGGAAGCAGGGGGAGGGAGGAATGGTGGTGGGGGAGCGGGAGGGTCTGGGACAAGGGGAGGAAGTGTAATTTTAAATTTTATTAAAAAGAAAAAAGAAATAATGTAGAGAACAATAGAGCAGGACACTCAACGTTGTCCCCTGGCTTCTACACCAACGACATGTTAGACAAATAGGACTGTGTAGTTTTGTCTGTGTGCATGAGTGCATGCACCTACATACATGTATAACATGCATACATGTGTGTGCGCACGCACAAAGTGAACATCTTCTAGGGAATGACACACAGGTCAATCTCTTGTCTCCATATACCTGCACACATGCATACTCATTCATATACATGAGCACATAAAGACATACATAATACATAAGACTTAAGAGCACAATTTAATGAATATTTGGCAAAGTATTTAAATTTGGCATTATGGTAAATATATATATATATATATATATATATTAAGGTGAATTAACAGTTTTCCCCCAAAGGATCTCACTGTGTAGCCCAGGCTGACCTTGAACTCAGGACTTGCCTGTCTTAATCTTGTGAATTTTGGGGTTACAGGTATGCACCACCACACCCGGCAAAGTGAATTAATTTTGAATGTACATTATAATAGGTATGCATGCGTGTAGCCCTTGTCTAAATAAAGACACAGAGAATTCTTAGCAGGCAAAGGGAATCTCCTTCATCCAGAGAGGAAATCACTTTTCTAATAGTTACCAAACCACTAATCTGTTATGAAGTGACATACGAATAGGACTGTGTAGTATTGTGTATATGTGTATTTGAGTGTGTACGTGTATGTATGTATATGTGTGTGTGAGTATGAGACCTGTACAAGCAGGTCATTCCGTGACAGATTGCTGAGAGAGAGAGGATCAGAGAATGAGAAGAGAGAAACGCTGGGGTCAGGAGGCCTTGCCCACGCGCTATCTTATGCCAAGCATGTTCCTGGTTTAAGACAAGGGCCTATGTTCCTTCTCTATGCATCAGGGTCTTAAGGAGAGCCTCGGATGAGCCTGAATCCCATGTGTTTATGTGGCATGTGGCTATGTGTGTATATGTGTGTATATATGTGCATGTACGTGTGTTTATGTTGTATTTGGATGTGCTTGCTTATGAAAGCGTGTGGTGTGAAGGCCAGAGGTCAAGGTCAGGTATTTTCCTCAGTAGCTTCTCTACTTTTTTTTGTTTGTTTGTTGTGGTTTTTTTTT